>VYZM01004281.1:0-12153 GCA_013398915.1 Dromas ardeola | reverse complement strand
TTTTTTTTTTTTTTGGTCAAGAACATATCAAAACTCTTCAGTTTACCAAGCAAATATGAAGCCCTCAAGAGTATAAGCTAGGGGTCAAAGCAGACTTTCACACTAAGACTGTAGAAAGGATTTTCTCTTCTGCAGATTTTCTCATCCATGCATATTAGAGAACAGACTTTTTTCCTCTGCCATTGGCAAAGAAATCCACCCTGCTTAATTGTATTATTATCCCGTGACTCAGCAATAGTTGTGCTATTGTATCTCAGTATTCTGGTTGACACTAACTACTTAATCTCCAGCATAGAATTTTAGAAAGCCTGGTAAAGTCAGATGTTTCTAAATGAACAGCTTTTTATTACAAGTTTGAAACTATCTTTCTTGATGGGGCAAGAGAAAGAGATGGAGGAAGAAATGAGGTTATATTAATATCCTTGCGAAGGGCTTCCTCGATTTATGGGTGCCTTGCAAGAGCTTCTCCTCACAAATAGTTGATAAGAGCTGTAGTCTGGAAAAATAATCACAACCTTATTTTTTTATCATTCTTTTCAGATGGTAGTAGTCTGTAGTATTAAACAGTCATATATTCATGTCAGTATGTTAAAGAAATTTAAAAGAGCTGTAATCGGGGTTACAATCAGGAACACCAATAAACAATTATTCTGCAATAATCAGATTGTGGTAAAGCCTCCACTGGCTTTTACTGCAGAATCTCTCATGCAGATTGTACTCAAATGAGAGGATTGATTAGTAATATCAGGATAAGAATAGTAATCTTATAGTGAATAATGGCAAATAAACTGTATCATTAACATTGTTCTTTCATTCCATTATGACCTCTAGCTCAAAATGACTGGAGATAATATAAATTCAGCTGGAAGTAGCAAAAATTTTAAGTGTATATAAGAGCTTTTTTTAATTAGGCACTGATAAAATATGTAAATCTGGGATTTGGACTTTTCAAAGTTCATATAAATAGAACTAAAAGTTTGAAAACAGATCAGAAGTTTTGGTCTAGTTCTTTTGTCAGCTGAACTGTAGATCTCTTTTCGTCTGAACTGCCCTACCTGTTTGTCATTTTTTTTTTAGTACTGCACAGTGAAACAGAGTGAAGTATTATACCTTATTATGGATGCTTTTGCTTTCTGTTAGTGTAATGTTTCTCTTCAAGGTATTTCTTGGTAATCAAATCTTTTAAAAGGTTTTTGACCAAGTTTATGATGAAGAATAGGATGATACACAGAGATACCTGGAAAAATCAAAGCAAGTGTAAATTAAGATGGACAAAAAAGACATTATTGCTGTGTTTCACACCCTTAGAAAGCGAACAAAAACTATTTTGTAGAGAGATCAGCATGAACTGAGTGCCTAAAGAAAGGCAAAGCTTTACAAAATGCTTGTAAAGTTTAAGGCTATAGGTAACACTTTGAAGACTAAAATTTTTTTGGATCCTGTTTATTTAACAGGAAAATCAGTAGCAGCATACTGGGCTCTGAATAGGCAAAAAGAATTTGTGGAACTCAGCACTACTTTTAAAACACAAATTCACTTACTGGCAACCAAAAAGTGCAAAAAGATACACGAGTTACAGTTTACGTTTATTTAAAAAGCTTGTAAGAAATGCTGGGGGCTAAGATTTAAAAGCGAATATTGTTAGAGCGGTTTCACATAATCTAGTTCACTTCATCACAACCAGGAAGAATTATTGATTGTAGCAAATTGCAGTTTGCCAGTAGTTTTTTCACTTGTGCTGACTGTCTGGTAGGCAGTAGTTTCCGTATTTACTGCATGTATTTCAGCCATTTCAGAGCAGAACACAGAAAGGGTTTATATCACTTCCTTAATACTTAGTATAAGCTAATATAAACTGAGTTTTTTCTGTATTTTATCTGTGTGAAGGGTATTCCAAAATATCAGTCTCTTTTGATTGCTTAGAAAACTTCTAGTCTTCACATAACCAATGTGTATTAATTTCTTTTTTATCTTGGGCGATCTTCTGTCTTTTGCTCATGTTCTTATTTTCCCTTATCACAGCTCCATTTAAGAGCTGTACTGAACTGCAAGCCTGTAGCTCCCAGTAATCAGTTTGGCTCTTTCTCTGTTTTTAACTGGTAGAAGAAATTTCAGATCATAGTTTGAGTTTCCAACAGGCTTGTCTGTTATACTGTTGAATATCATTGTATTTCTGTTACTTCATCCTTTAAACAAGGAAAAAGAGAAACAGCATTAAGAATTTTGAGTTTCTTCATGGTACACACTCTGTGTGTATATAAGTTGTTAAGGTTTGGATAACCTGATCATAAAAGTTTCACTGTGAACGCTGAAAGGGAAACTATAGGCTACAGTTAGTCCTGTAGCTGGTTTGATAATTCTCAGTATTTCCAAAGCTAAGTCAGGTGGTGCTTGCAGGTGGTCAGGTTGTAAATCACTCAGTTTAGATAACTGTCAGGAGCTGCTGGTGAATGCACATGAACAGATGATGAACAATGAATATTTAGAAATCGTGTTGTAGACAATAGACAAAGGAAGGCTTGAGTAAAGCTATTCTAGCTGCATGGCAGTTAAGCTCCAAAGTTTATTCTTTAGGCATAGATAGATAGTTTGTCTCGTGTTTCGTTAATGGAATCTGATTTACATTTCTGGCCAAAAAATTAATTAATTGGATTTACTGGTGAAGAGGTAGAGACTTCCTGAAGGAGGGCAGAACTCAAAGGAAAAAAGGCATAGTGAGTCTTGAACTTCTCAGACCTGCCAAAACCTGATAGAATATCACTGATGTTAACTGATCTGTGAGGCTCACTCTGGAGTCAGTCTTAAAATTTTCTGCTGTTAGTGTCCGTCTAATTTAGTAGAATTATTTGAGTTTTTTGTTAACAGGTTTCTAATTGTAAGACTTGTCAAAGCAAGGTATGCAGCTTTCTCAGGTCATGAATAGTCAGTTTGTACATATGGCATAATTCCATCTGCAATGCTATATGGAGTATTCAGATTGTCAGATGAACTGGAAGTGATGAGTCCACAAAAACTAAGATTCATGTACTGGAAGGTTCCGACTGTGTTCCCTTTTATTACCTTTTATTTTCCCTGTCTTTTAATGTTTTCTTTCATGTGCTAAAATGCCTCTTTTTTGTGTGTGTGTGGTAAGAACACTGTCAAAAAAGATGTAATTTATTCAAACTGAAATTCTTAATTTACAAATTATTTATATTATAATAGTTGCCTGCTAGAGGGAATGATGTTGCCAAGAGTAGACTTTCTCATTTAGATGAGTACCATCTGCATAATTAACTACGAAATTGTAGGCTGCTTGACCCAGATTATCTTCTGGGTTAGGAAAAAAATGTTTGAAATGTTATTCAGGATTCAACATTTTTTGTATCAGGATTGAAAAATAAATATATGTTAACAGTTCTTATTTGATTAGATACACCTAATTGCTTCTGTAATTTGTGAAGCTATTATATAAAAATAACAACTCTGTACGGTATATACTATATAGCCACATGGGATTAGGAAACAGGTGGTAATTTGTCCTTGATTAATAAAACTAATGCGATTTGAATCTTTTTGTGATACTCTCGTAGCATTTGGTATTTTGTATGACTAAACACTGAAATTGAAACTACAAGTCAGCCTAGAGTTAATATGTACTTTCCTTACCTGTTTGTCATAATCATAGACCATTCTCTGGTGCAATACTTTAACACCTCATTCCCTCCAAGCTCCACTCTGTCAAGCTATCTTTGATCCAGAAAACGTCATAGTAGAATTTGTCAGAGGTATTCTGGATAATGAATGCATCGCTTATCTCCACAGATGGTTTGAAAAATATACTTTATATTGCTATACAATATAAAACCATTTTTCTTTGCCACTTAGCAGTGTAGAGTAGAAAAGACAAGTAAGCATTGTTAGCATACCTGGACTGTTTATTCCCAAAAAAGACTTTACAAGAAAACAAGGTCAGTAAAAGAGCTTAAATGAGAAAATTTCCATCTTCCTATTGAGTAAATAAAATACTGACTACTTGAGTTTCATCTGCTTTGGAACTGCATATGAGGGCTTTAACAATAGAAATAAACTATGGCATGTTTTCATCCAGTGGTGCATACGTTTGCAATCGTCAGCAAATAAAGATGGAGCAAATCATATAGACTTTTGTCATGCACTTTGTAAGGAGTAATTTGTAATAGAAAGTATACACAAAATATTGAGAATTTATTCTCAGTTGTGGGAAGATATTGAGATAAAGAATAAAATAGGGAATTTTGCACTGCTATGACTTAAGTACCCTCCAGAGGTGTTCTGAAACAGCTTTTCTTTTGCTAAGGGTGGACCACAACTTCAGTACCGCTGATCCTCCTGGTCTTCGTCCCTTTGCAGCAAAGATGTTGAGGTGTGGTTCCCTCTTAATTAATCTTTTTCCAGCAGCCTTTTTTTCTTTTTCCTTTCACATAGCAATGTCAATACTTGTATACTAAACACACCTTCAGTCCTGTTCTTTCTCTTCTTCCAGCACTTCCACAGGTGGTCTTGCTGCATTGTATGTTCTAGACAAACAATTCTAACTCAAAGATAAAGAGCTTGCTCTGAGCTGTAAGGGTATGTTCAGTACATAAATGAATCCCCTAGAGTAATTTGAAATCCATAGACCACCTCACCAATACATTGAAAGCTGTTTTTTAGTGCTATGAATCAAAGTAAAAAGGAGATGGAAGACTATGGGAAATACATATATTTTTTTTATTTTCATTGATTGCACTGTAGCATAATTGGCAGTTATATGACAGTTTGCTATGAAACAGGTGACATTTCATGCAGATACGGAGATCATTCTCTGTCATCTGCTTTTGTGTTTAAAGGATTTTTTTTAAAATAAAGCTGATCTTCATTCACTATATTTCTAGCCTAAGTGTTGAAGAAATTCAATTGAAATAATAAGGTTAAAGTAGAAACCAAAAAACTATCCCCCAAACTTCTGTGAGACTCAGTAGGGATTGGATAACAGCATGATTTATGGAATTTGATCTTTTTATGGAAAAGTTACGTTTGTAATGAAGCTTTAGAAAAAATTAGCTCTTTTCTTCATACTTCAGTTTGAATACCTGGTTATAATTTAATCCAAAATTGCAACTGGAAATCAGGATACATGACCACCTGCAGGGTAGTAGTTTTGTTGGGGTTTTTTTTTTTCCTGTTTGGAAATAAATCACCATTAATTTGAAATTAATTTGAAATGTCAAGTCTTGCACAGTAGTGATCAGAGACACTTAAAAATGTTTGGAAACACAGTTTTGAAGCTTTGAATATTTTCAATTTAGATTGCCTCTTAAAATAAAAAAATTCACAAGACTTCCCTACGAAACAAGCAAGTATTAAATTCCACTGTGTGAATTTAGAAAAAATGCTAATATGGAAATTAGCAATTAGAGTGCTCCTGGAATTGTAGGAAAATTTAAATTGTTGGTTAATTTACAAATCAAAATCTCATAATAGTATGTGGCCTTCAAGAAGGCCACATCAAAACCTAGATGGATTTTAAGTGTGGTCGAAATCTAAATGGATTTTAGATTTACAAAAAAGCAAGCACTTTGGAATGTAGATCAACTTGCAGTTTTAGCTTCTGGTATTTGAATACTATTGCTGGGCTTTGAAATGTAAAGGTGCAGATAAGCAGTTCTGGAGTCTGACTTACCTCATGTAAACATGATTGTGCGTTTGTGGATAGCTTTTGCTCCTCACCAATTCCCAGCAGTGGTTTCAACATATGAGTTTGTAGTACACAGATCTTCTTTGGAAAGGTTTTTCCCAGGCTCTTCCCACAGTAATTCCTTATCGGTTATGAAACTTTTCATTAACAGTTTAATTCACATGAAGTCTGCTGATTAGAACTTACTACTACGTATTTGCAAATTGCTGTTTATGTATTCATTTCGTCCCTAGAACAGTTGAATCCTGATCCATAGCTGAATTTCCTAAGCAATACAAATAAAAAAGAATGCTCTTATTCTTTTATTCTATATGTAAATGTACTATTGAAGAGAATGTTACAGCAGTAAGTGCCATCATGATTATTTATGTGAGAATCTGAAAGGCATTAGGAAGGTTTGAATAACATTTTATACAATGTATTTACTGATCAGTGGGCTGTTTAAGACCCTGTATATTCATACTATGAAAGGGACAGTTATGGCACCAAAACAAATTGGATAATTGGGAAGTTTTGGCCATTTGGGGAAGCGAAGCAAAACTGTTATTTTTGTCAAGGAAGCACTCTCACAGTTTTTTGGTACTTACGTTTGGTATTAATTTCAGTATTTAGTCTGGGAACATTAACCAGTGCATCCAGGTAACTATGTAAGAAACTTACTGAGATAGCGAACTAGGAACTAAGTCTTATGTATCAAAGAAAACCTTGCTGCAGCTAAGCTAGAAAAGGATTAGAGAGGACCCAGTCTTCATGTTAGATCCTGTTGACTGGGCGGTAGTTGAAGGTATATCTCTTGTTTGTAAATACATACCAATCTTGATGGAAAGCAAAAGAATGGGATCCACTGATTCATATGCTAAGTGCCGAAGAGAATAAAAAGTAAAGAACACAATATGTTTTAAGAAAATAATGAAAAAAGGAGCTGGACTTTAAGGTCTTTAGGTCTCCCTGGGGAAGGCATGTCCTTATATAACTTAAATGCTTTCAGCAATTTCTGTATCAAGAGTACTTAAAGCAAATTAGTCTGAAAAATTATTCTGTACTTAATGGTAACCTAAGATAAGGATAGAATAAGTAATAGAATAAGTACAATTATTCAACGCCTGAAACACTTTAGAAAGTATCTTTAAAAAATGCACGTAGTATCTGCTAGAAAATTCATATAATGAGTAAACTGGTGGAATCATGGTCAGAACCCACTTGAATGAAATTATGAGGGTTTTCACTGCACATGATCCACTGTTAGGCCTGTCTGCCTAGTGAGCTTTCATGTGAGAACAGTGAGAGATACTCTACAGTAAATAGAGTTTCTTCCTATTCCTCAACTGGGTCAGTTCTGTGCTACAGGCAAAATGGGTTGATGTTGACTGCGTTGCTGTTGTACAGGTGAAACTACAGGTTATTACAAATGGTTATATAGGCCCTTGACAGTGATCAGAGCTTCTCGCCTTACGATTCTGTAACCTACATCTAGTAAATAACCAAAAGTAGCTTCTTATTGGGTGGCAAATGATCATCAAAGAAGGAACTTGTGATAATCCTGAGAACAGGTAGAGGAGGGTTCACAGTCAGGTTTCCCAAACAGAAATCAGCTTGCTCCTAGGTAAGGAAAATGAACATGAGAAAAGGAGAAGACTGAAACAAAGATTTTGTTCATCTGGGGTGGATAGAGAATGCAGAGCAGAAAAAAAAAGTATTAAAAAACCCCTGTTTTGATCTGGGTAGCTGGGTCAAGTGTGGAAGAGATGTTTAAAACTTGTGAAATTAATATGCTAGCCGAAAGGGCATAAAATACAGTGAAAGCATTTAATGGATCATAGCATGCACTGGTATTTCTTTATATGAAGGTGCTAAGATTTAAAGATGTCTGGGTTCTAGACTAGTAGTTCTGCAGTAGTAGTTTAATTTTTCTGTCCACCAAAGCTTTTCTGAAGCCCAAACACTCAGAGTTTTGTATCCACAGAGCAGGATATTTAGTCTGGAGGAGGTTCAAAAAACAGGTTTAAAGCAATGATTATTTTGGGGCAGGTGAGGTGGAGGTGGTGTCTTTGGACGAATTTGAATTTCACTAATGGCATTTCCTCATCTAATAATGTATTTGACATAAAGCTGTGACTGGATTTTTCCTCATGAGGGCAGTCAAGTAAGGGCAGGTTGCCGGGAGAGGTTTCACACTCCCCATCCTTGCATGATGTGAGGTTTTGCACTCTCCATCCTTGCAAGACCAGACTGGATAAAGCCCTGAGCAACCTGGTCTGACCTCAGAGCTGCCTCCGCTTTCAGCAGGTGGTTGGACTAGAGACCTCCTGAGGTCTCTTCCAACCTGATCCTATGAAACTCAGACTAGAAAGAGTTTTTAACAGCAAATGAAGCTTGCCAAAGGAAGAATTTGGGAATTGTTGTAATGGATTCTTCGTTGTTGGGTACTTTGAAATGAGAACTTGGTTTTCATCTAAAAGACCCTCTAGTTTACCTAAAAATTACTTAAGGGAACTCTTATGGCCTATTTTATAATGTGGTTAGACTAAATGATTGTAATATCCTTTGTAACTCTATAAATGCCTGTTATTTCCATTCAGTGCTTTTCTTCTAGAGTGGCTTTTTGTGACTTTGATTCTTGATTTCCCAAAGACATTTCAGTCTCTATGTATTTTATTATATGCAAAAGGCATATTACTGTCTGCTATTTATTCTGTGTATAGTTTGATAGAGATTAGGGAACAACTCACATGGAAAATGCACAGAAATTTTACTGAAGCCAGTTGAGTACAAATAATTCTCATTTGCGTTTCACTTTTCTGTATTGAAATTTACTACAAAATGAGAAATTAAAATGGGACTAGTGGGGTGTGAAAGCTAGGCAAATAGTGTTTGAAACCAACCAATTAAGTTAAAGGATTTAGAGCTCCTGAATGAAAAGCCACCCTTCGGATTCACTAGGGATTTTAATATGAAATAAAGAACACTCCTTGCTTGGAAGATAGCCTAACTGGGTAGAATTATGAAATAAGCTGAAATCCTTAGGAGCAAACTAAACTAAAAAAGTGATTCAGATGAAGATATTAATGACAAATTAACAAGCCATAGAAAGATTCATGTAGGAAAATTATAATCCGGATGCTAGAGAGGAAACATGATCTAACAGATGAAGAACTTGTATGGCCAATGGGATGGATCTGGGAATGCATTTAGTTTTGCCTTTATGTGCAATGTGAGTGAGGCCTTTTGCCTGTCTTTCCTCTGTTACAGGCTGCTGGTAAAACAGTCTAGAAAGCTGCGTATCTGTGCCATGTCAAGCACAACTGGTATTTTAAAGTAAGGCCAGTAATAGTGTAGAATGAGAAAATGGAATGATCTCACAATGGAATAATTCAGAGAAATTGGGAAAGCTTTGATGGGTCTCCAGAGATTCAGAAACAACTTGCTACTGACCAGAAATAATCTGTGTATCCCAAATCAATCCTCTGTGTTAGCAATTCCTAAAAGAGTCAAAGTAATTTCATGTGGGACTGTCCAGTCTCACAAGATCCTCAGTTTTGTAGTTGATGTTTGATACCCCAGGAAGATGAGCTGATACTTCCATTTGGGATTGCTCTCTAGAGGACAGAATGACTATAGTTTAACTGCTGTGAATAACATTTAAGTCAAGGCAACTTTTAAAGTAAAAGCAAAAATGAATTTATTTTACTCCAGTGAAAAACTTACTAAAGCAGTTATGTTTAGAGACTGTGATACAGAGGAATAAACAAATACTTACAGCTTTATGGCAGCTTGTAGCTTTTACTTTAAGATGTTTCCTCAGTTCCCTTCCATTACCTGAGTGTCAAATTAAGCTGGCTATAAAGATATTTCACACAGCTCTTCTGGGCTGGGATCTATTTATTTATAAAGCCCAGTTCTTGGGCTTGTTATTTCCAAAATAAATACCCTATTGAGATGAAATAGTCTTTTTTACATTCCTTTTTCATAGCTGTGCTTCTGTTTAGTATAAACTGTGTCTTACGTCCCTGCTGATTGCCACTAATGGAATGGCACCCTGAATTTATCTCCTGCCTGTTAAGTTTGAGTTCTGTCTGGTACAGTTTCCCTGCTGTCACATAGAGATCCCATAGGGATTCCTCACCAAGGCAGGAGAAGTTAGTTTAATATCTGATTAATCTATAAACAAAACTACCTATACAATGAAAATATGCCTTTGCTTGGAAAGGTCGACTTGGATACCATTTGTATCACATCTGGGTGAATGGCAGTATGCATACAAATGCAACTTAGAAAAAGGTTGAATTGAAAACTTTTATTATAACAAGATATAATTGAGCAAGATGCATGCAGTCCACTTTAAGATATTCAGAGGTTCTAGTCGTATTAACAGACTAGCTAGTTTGAGGATACTAGATTATTTATTATTGCTTACAGGGACTAGGGCTGTGGCTGTTGCATAATTTTGGTAGCTTTCTCACTAAAGAGAAAGCTGGTGCTCTTTCATTATGTGTGAAATAAGTAATGAAAAAATAGCACTTCATCACATGGTTATTGTAAAGAATAATTAATGTTTGTAAACATGTGGGCGTGTTTGATTGGAAGTTGCAAAAAGACCAAAATGAACATATGCTGCTTTCCACTATTAATAACAGTTAAATAACACAGAAGATGGTAATGGTTTTGAAACATCTCGCCAATTTGGCTGCATTGACTAAGGAAGGAAAATATCTTTAAATCTGAGACACGTCTTCAATACCTTTGTTTCATTGGGAAGCCTGGCATTTTTAAAAAATTCAGTTTCATATGACAGAATATTTTATTAACAGCTAAAATGGGCAAGGACTAAGCTAGCCTATCTTTTGGACTAGAAAGTTGCCTGCACTGAACATTAATATATTCTGTTTTATGCTTTGCACTACTAGTTTTGGAGCTTGGAAAACTGCATGTTTGACTGGCAAATGAGGCATAGTAAGATTCAGTGAAAAAAAGATGGATGATCCAGTGTGGCTAAATGAAACAAACTGATCACAGTTTGAAGACAAACAATTACAAAAGTTACTATCATTGTATTACTTTTGTTGCAGTTTTGGTAACAGGACAATATTACTCTTCCTTTGCGCTTTCTTCCAGAGAGTTCCCAAGATAGTTAAAAATCGTTTATTTCGGTAAGAGTTGCTATTGCAGATTTATTGTTTGAACTCTAAGTATTTCAGAGTTAGAAAGAACATCAGCCAGCTGATACAAATTTTCCCTTTCTTTGTGCATATTATATATGAGATGTTTTGAAAACGGAAGAGAATCCAGCTGTATGGCCTCAAAAAAGACTGTGCTGATATACTGCTTTATTTTACTGCATTTATTACACCAGCAGTCATTACCTAGGTCATAAACCCATTGCTAAATATTAACCTCTTCCATTACTCCTATTATGGTCTTACTCATACCCTGCTTAAGAGTGCCCATTACCTCTGACCAGTTCCATTTCTTTTCTAGAAATCATGGTGATATCTAGGAGGTTATTAAGGTTAAATTCTTTTACTCATCAGAAAGTCAATTTCCATTTAGAAGGTATAACATCTATTGTTATAACATAACGTAATTTATCTTTAAAGGATGTCATCTGTCCTTGTTGGCTTTCTGGCAACTCTAATACTACCAGCTATAAAGAATAAAATTGCTCTGATGGAAGAAACTGAACATTCCAATATAGCAAACTTCAAAATAGGTGTCGAGCAGATAGATAAAAAAATTCAGACAAGGCTAATTTTAATTAACATGGTGGACACATTCGGTAGATCAATTTTTATCTGAGTTTTCCCGGGATCATGTACTGCACAGAGGTTTTGTTTCTTCTGCTATATATAAAATTATATTTGCTGCTCAGTAGGTAACTGTAGAATCTATAAATTATACCAAAATCATGAGCAAAACTTTAAAAATATTTCTATTTTTTCCCCCAAAAAAGTAATTTGACTTAATTCTTAAAGAAATTAAGAGAAAATATCATGTCATACTTAGATATTCTTAATCTATTCATTACAGTCTATGTTTTTAAGCAAAACATAATTGAAATAATTTATTAGAATTGGTTAACATTTATTTTCTCTGGAGCAAGAATCTGAAATCTACAATGTGTATGTGGAGACTTTTCAGTTGCTTCAAATTCCATCATCTCTTTTTTTTTTTTTCTTTTTTTTTAACTGAAACGACGAGGGGCAGGAAAAAGGAACCAACATAGCAACATCCTTATTGGCACTGTTTCTTAAAGCTGTTTACAAGGTAGAATTGCGTCTCAGTTGGGTACTCTCCAAGGGTGTCCTGCTTCTTGCTTTCCTTTTTACCTTATGTAGCGCTTGGCATGACAAAAAAGTAGGGAACAAAGTAACACTATAATAAGTAGGGAATTAGTTATCATGTGTACTCTTATGGTTATGCTTTTATCACTAAAACGGGAATCATAGAATCATAGAATC
>VYZM01004279.1:13961-23970 GCA_013398915.1 Dromas ardeola | reverse complement strand
CCCCGCCGGTGGCGGCTCAGACGGACTGTCTCATCCCCCCCGCAGCTCTGCTGAAGAACAACGCCCGGAAGGAGAAATCCCCCAGCGCCCGCCCGCTGCTGGAGATCTACTCGTCCTCAGGGCTTCTCCTGGCCAGCATCCCGGTGAGCCGCTCCGGGGGCGGCCACCCCCTCCTTTAAGCTGTGCCCCAGGTGCTCCATGGAGGTCTGTGATGTGCCAGGGGGCTTGGGACAGTCCCGACTGCCCATCGGGGGGGCCTGAGGCTGTAGCTCTCTGTCCCTCACAGGGATAAGCCAGGCGGAGGGACTGCGGAAGGTCTCGCCGATGGCACCGAAGGCCATACGGCTGGTTTATGGGCTGGGTATTGTAGGTTTATCACTGGGCTGCCAGGCTGGCAGTCACCTCTGCCTGTGCCACTCGCTTGCGGGCCCTTGGGCATCTCCTCTGGTCTCTCCAGGGGGAAGCAAGATGCTGCCATGTGTCCTCAGCACCTCAAGCTCTCCAGGGTGATGGCACCATGCAGCTCCCGCAGCCTCTTGAAAGCTTTGGAGAAGCTGCTCAGAAGTGGTGATGTGTGCAAGGGGGGACAGGGAGAGCTGTAGGGAGAGGGAGGCTGCCCAGCCCTGGGAGAAGGGGATGGGGTGGGGATGGGAGCTGCAGCGTTGGCACCACAGGAGCATCCTCCTTTTCCCGCTGTCAGGGGCTGGGGTGGACACAGGGCAGTGAAGACATGGAGGGACAAGGAAACCTGCCACAACCACAGGGCCCTGCAAAGCCAGGGCCAGCAAGACGCCCAGTCATGGCCATTGGCTTCATGCATGTCTGCTGGAGGGATGTCTCTGGGGCTGGGCTGGCCATCCGGCAAGTGAGCAGCCCTGTGTCATGCTCACATGTCTCTTGCCCACAGTGGAAGAGTGGCCAGCTGGTGCAGCTCGGCTGGACGGCCAGCGAGGACCTGCTGTGCATCCAGGAGGATGGCACTGTTCTCATCTACAACCTCTTCTGCGAGTTCAAGCGCCACTTCAGCATGGGCAACGTGAGTGGGGCAGGACGGGGAGCTCAAGAGATGCCTAGGGCTGGGTTTGTGTGATGGAGAATCAAGCGCTGCAAGGCCCCCCTGAGCGATCCCCCAGCCCCGTGGGGCGCAGCGGGGAGTCTGGGTCTCTCCCAGCCTCCCTGTAGGGCTGCCTGCCTTCGGGAATGAGCTGGCGACTGTCCCCATGGTCCCTGGGGCCAGAATGATCCCCTGCTTTGCTGCAGGAGTGAGTCCTGTCTGGGCTGGGACGCTTACCAGCAGTGCAGGACAAGGGTGGTCTCGCTCCTCCCTGGGGTAGTTTTGTTCCCAGAGCAGCGGCAGCGTGGTGCCCAGCCCCGGCTGCCCTGGCCTGGGCCCAGCTCTCTCTCTGTGGCACAGGAGGTGCTGCAGAACCACGTGCTGGAGGCGAAGGTCTTCCACACGGAGTACGGCACCGGCGTGGCCATCCTCACCGGGGCACACCGCTTCTCCCTGACCACCAACATTGACGACCTGAAGCTGCGCAGGATGCCCGAGGTTCCCGGTGCGTCCCTTCCCTGCTGCCCCCTGCTCTGGCTGGGTGCAGAGGTCTGACGCTGGTGCCCGGCAGGTCTGCAGAAGCCTCCCTCCTGCTGGGCCGTGCTGTCCCAGGACAGAGTCACCATTGTCCTGCTGGCGGTCGGACAGGACCTCTACCTCCTGGACAACACCTCCTGCTCTGTGGTGGTGAGCGAGCTGCGGCGGCTGGTCATGGGGAGCAGGGTGGTCTGCAGTCCCCCACACTCACTGGCAGGTCTTTCCCCTGTCCCTCGTTGTCCCATGGGATGCTCTCCAGCCCCCAGCACTTGCTGGCAGGTCCTTCCTTCTGCTGTCCCACAGGAAGGTGTGTACAGCAGGGACATCTGGCCTCATCCTGGCCAGGGGCAAAGGGGTGAGGACTGAGTGTGCACAAGGTGGGAAGGGACACCTGCTCTGACCAATCCTCGGCCCCTTAGGCAGCGTTGGCACTGATGTGTGGCACGTCCTGCGTCCCAGAGCGTGCCCCCTAGGTGTGACCCTCACCCTTTCCCTGTCCCAGACCCCTCCTGGCATGAGCCCCTCCGCCGGCGCCTATCTGCAGATGGCCGTGTCCTTCAACTACCGCTGCCTGGCACTCTTCACCGACACCGGCTACATCTGGATGGGGCTGGCCACGCTGAAGGTGAGCGTCTCCCTTCTCCTCATCGCGGGGCTTTAGGGTGTCAGCCCACCCCTCCTCTCCCTGGCTGGCAGATGGACCCAGCAGGGTGGGGTGTCCAAGCAGGTTCCCTTGGGGTCCCTGTGGACTTGGGGCTGCAGGTTGGCCTCACTGCCCCCACAGGTGCCTACACTTGGGAGATCCACTCTCTTTTGTTCTTTGCCTGATTTTATACCTTATTCCTCACTTTTTCTCTATTTCTGTACCCACCTCTTTGCTGGCCTTCACCTCGCTTTCTCTGTCCAAACTCCTCTCAGATAAACAGCCCACCGCTAACTACCTTTTCCCTACTGGTCACAGTTTTGTTACACCCATACCCAGACTTGCTGGTCCTCATATTGTTTCCCGGGCAGTCTCAGCCTTATCATCACTGCTGTGGTCACTTCGGCGTAGGGGCCTTGCTTGCAAGTCATGATTCCACCCCTGTGGGGCTCGTGCGAGTGAGGTGCTGGTTGCCTTCCACGTCCTCTGACACCAGTCCTCCTTTTACCTTCGTTCACTTACTTGCTCTGTGTGCAGGCAGTCTGTGTGCTGCAGCAATGGAGTAATGTTTCTCACACTCTGTTTAAGTGCTCGCGCAGCATCGTCTCCCTTCGGCTGCATCAGATGCAGCTCTGGCTGCCTCCAGAGCTGGACACTGGGCCAGGTGTTCCCATGGGACCTGCTCACAGCATGGCAGCGGCGCTTCCAGGGCCTGGCAAAGCCTGGGTTGTGCTGCTCATCCCCCAGCAGCTCCCCTCAGCACATGGCCCCAGTGCACACACAATGCCACCTGTCCCTGCACCGCTGTCCCCCTGACACATCTCTCTCTCGCCGCAGGAGAAGCTCTGCGAGTTCAACAGCAGCATCCGATCTCCACCCAAGCAGATGGTTTGGTGAGTGGTCTCATTGCTGGCCCGCTCTGACCCCGGATGTGCCCACTCGCATTCCTCTGGTACCCCAAGCTTTTGCCAGGGTGTGCTCGGCTCTGCAGCATCCCTGCTGCCTCCCTGGGATGAGAGCGACCCTCTCGTGTCCCTGCTCTAGATGTGGGGGGCTGCAGTGCGGCTGGGGTTAAGCCAGGGTTGGGCGTCCCCAACAGGTGCATGCGTCCCCGGAGCCGGCAGCGTGCCGTGGTGGTGGCCTGGGAGCGGCAGCTGATGGTGGCAGGGAACTCCACGGAGTGCATCCAGTATCCTTTGGGGAAGAGGGACTGGTGGTGTTTCCAAAGGCCAGGCCAAACCGCGAGCATCCGTGGTCTCTCCTTGGGCCACTGCCATCTGTCACAGGCACTGGTGTCCCTGGAGCCCTCCTTGGTGTCAGCAGCCCCCAGGACAGTCAGAGGAGGTTGATCTTTTTCCTCTCCTCTGCATTTCTGCTGCAATCTCCCCTGCCCGGCCCCAGCCAGTCCATTCCTGTACAGCAGCAAAAACCCCTACCATCACCCCCCCCCAGGCCCTTGCCCTCCTTCTCCGAGCCTTCCCGCTGAGTGCAATCCGCTCCCCCTCGGCTCTGAGAGCAGAGCTGGTGCTGGGAGCCGCCAAAACTCCTGGAGCAGGGAGGAGCTGAGCTCCCTAGCAAGGTCTGGTCTGGTCCCAATTCCCCAAGAGCGAGGGCTGCCTTGGGTAGGGGAATTCCTGTCCCCCCCAAGTGCTGATCCTGTGCCCTCCTGCCTCTCTGTGGAAGGGTGCTCTTGAGCCAGGGGGGATGGGAGTTCCAGGGGGTCACTCCATGGCATCGCTGGGGCTGGCCCTCGGCAGGGCTGGACTGCACCCAGAGCCACTTTCTTCCCGCAAGCCCTTAGCGGGGAGCACAGGTTTGTCCTGGATGAAGACTCCTACCTGGTCCCTGAGCTGGACGGAGTCCGGATCTTGTCTCGCACCTCCCACGAGTTCCTGCATGAGATCCCAGGTGAGATGGTGCCAGGTGTCGAGGCTGAGTGGGACCTCCTGCACGTGGGCAGGCAGGTCTCTCCTCCACTGCTCAGTGCCCATGACTGTGCCCAGCTCTGTGTGGAGGGCTCCGGCTTGCCCAGCCCTTTCTGGAGGGTCAGGAGGGGGTGAGAGCCCCACAGCGGAGTAGAGCTGTGCCCTGAGTCCCCCCAGCTGTCTAGTGCAGGGCTCAATCCAGTCCCTTGCCTTGCCCTGGGCTCCCTCCTTCCCCAGCACCGTGCCAGTTTTGGCCACCTCCTTTGCCAGCTCTGCTGAGCCCCTGTGTCCTGAGCAGAGCCCTGTAGGCTGCCACCTCCCCCTCCTGCTGCCAAAGCCCCTGTGCTTTGAGCGGAGGCCTGGCACAGCTCAGCATGCCTGTTCCTCACCTCCTGCACTGCCGTCACCCTTGTGTTTCCAGACCAGAGGTCCTGGGAGCTGCTGTGGCTCTGTGTGGGGGAACATCTCCTTGGGACCTGTGCGTCCTGGCAGCTGCCCCTGTGTCTCTCTTGGACTGTTGGGTGGCATTTTCTGGGGGCTGCATTCGCAAGGGCTGGAAGAGCAGCCCCAAGCTGTCCACTGACATGGCTCTGCCCAGCTCCTCGGGCCAGTGGTGGCCGTGCTTCTGCCCTGCTGAAGGACAATGCCGGCACGGGTTCTCCTGGTGGCCCAGAGTGGCAGGCAGGGATGGTGGGGCAGCAGGTTGCAGCGGGTGCAGGTGATGTACCTGGGCTGGGGCAGCCTCTCATGTGTTTTTTTTTTTCCCCTGCCTTTGCAGAGGCCAGCCAGGAGATCTTCAAGATCGCCTCCATGGCCCCAGGGGCGCTCCTGCTGGAGGCACAGAAGGAGTACGAGGTATGGCCTGCTGCCCTGCTCCTGCCTGCCCCTGAGGAGAATGGGGTGGCTCCGATGCAAACGGCTGCCAGTGTTATCCCATGGTGACAGGAGGGGGGAGATCCTGGAGATCCCTGCTGGGGCTGAGGTGCCAGGGCAAGGGCTGCCTTGGCCCCCAGTCCCAGGGGTGCTGGGGTTTTCAGGGCCCACCCTGCCTGGTGAGCACCCTGCCGCTCTCTTCCATGGGCCGTGCTTCCCTGCAGAAGGAGAGCCAGAAGGCAGATGAGTACTTGCGGGAGATCAAGGACCAGAAGCTGCTCCCGGAGGCGGTGAGCCAGTGCATCGAGGCAGCCGGCTACGAGCACGAGCCCGACACCCAGAAGTCGCTACTGAGGGTGAGTGAGGCAGAGGGAGGGTGCGGCTGAAGACAACTCCTCCCCGACTGGTGGTCGGGCCATGGCCAGCGCAGCCCCAGCACCGCATGCCTCTTCCTGCAGGCAGCCTCCTTCGGGAAGTGCTTCATCGACAAGTTCCCCCCGGAGAGCTTCGTGCGTATGTGCCAGGACCTGCGGGTGCTCAACGCCATCCGGGACTACCAGATTGGCATCCCCCTCACCTTCACCCAGTATCCTCCGTGGGATGGGCACACGAGTGATGACCCTGTGGTGGGTGCAGGATCTGGCCCGGGCAGGATCAGTGCTGTTTGGGGCTTTGGGGCCTTCTGGGGCAGCCACCTTGTAGGTGGAGGGAGATGGGGTGGAGAGAGGTGCAGAGACGCTCAGCTGGCAGCCCTGCAGGATTTGGGCACCAGCTGCGCCCCGGGCCCCATGGCAGGGGTCTGTAGCTGAGACCTCTACACTCATCACACCCCACAGAGCTGGCCTGTGGTGTCTGCAGATCTGAACTGGCCCTACAGCCATATGTGCCAGAGCTGGCCAAGGGTTGCCAGGCAGGGATGCTGCCACGAAGGGGGCAGGCACCCAGCATGCGTTGCCTGTGCTCCATGGGGTTTTGCGGTTCAAGATGTCCCTTGACTTTCCCCGC
The DNA here is from genome assembly GCA_013398915.1 of Dromas ardeola. NCBI lineage: Eukaryota > Metazoa > Chordata > Aves > Charadriiformes > Dromadidae > Dromas > Dromas ardeola. Next base: position 17,933 of record VYZM01004279.1, on the reverse strand, counting down.
AGATATAAGCGGCTCACCATTGAGGTCCTACTGGACAGGTAAGGGTCGCCAAGAGCTGGGCAGGAGAGCCCTGTCCCCAGGCAGCCTGGGACAAGGCACTGTCCAGCCACAGTGCAGTCCCCATCCCTATGGTTGCCATCCACCTGGCCAGGGGCAGAGCAGGCTCCGAGCTCTCGGGGTCCCCCGTGAGGCCGGCCGAGCTGCCCAACTCCTCAGATCCGTGTGGGGCCGTGCTGCTGACCCCCTGTGTGTCACACCAGGCTGGTCCTGCGGCGGCTCTACCCCTTGGCCATCAGGATCTGTGAGTACCTGCGCCTCTCGGAGATCCAGGGCGTCAGCCGCATCCTGGCCCACTGGGCCTGCTACAAGGTAAGGAGGCAAGTCAGAAGGCTCTGCCCATCTGGGGCTGTGCAGAGACCTCTCCGGTCATGCCCTTCCAGGTGCAGCAGAAGGACAAGTCCGATGAGGAGGTGGCCCACGCCATCAACCAGAAGCTGGGTGACACGCCGGGCATCTCCTACTCTGAGATTGCCGCCCGGGCTTATGACTGCGGCAGGACAGAGCTGGCCATCAAGGTCACTTGGCTGGGGCTGTGGTGTGTCCAGCTGGGTGGTGGGACGGCTGGAGGGGTCACGTGCCGTGGCCATGTACTGATGGCCCCTTTGCTGCCTGCAGCTGCTGGAGTATGAGCCACGCTCCGGGGAGCAGGTCCCACTGCTGCTGAAGATGAAGCGGAGCAAGCTGGCCCTCAGCAAAGCCATTGAGAGTGGGGACACTGATCTGGGTAAGGGCCAGGGCTGGGCGGAGGAGGGGCTCTGCAGAGGAGGAGAGGGATTTGGGGTCTTGAGGAGCCTGTTCATGGCTTCGTGCCTTGTGGGATGCGGGTGGTAGGAGCTGCTTGAATCCTAAAGGACAGTGCTCGCCCTTAGCAGGGGGCTCTGGCCAGCGCCTGGATGACCCCTCACTCCCCTCCTGATGCTGCTCCTGGGGACCAGGCATATGGTTGCAGGGTCCCCATCCCCTCCATCTTGAACCCTGTTGTCTGCCCCAGTCTACACTGTTGTGCTCCACCTGAAGAATGAGCTGAATCGTGGCACCTTCTTCATGACGCTGCAGAACCAGCCGGTGGCCCTGAGCCTGTACCGCCAGGTAGGGGCTGCCACCGTGTGCCTGGCCCCCGGGAGCCACCGTGGTGTCTGCCCCCATATTCCCTAACCGCCCCATCGTTCCCCAGTTCTGCAAGCACCAGGAGCGGGAGACGCTGAAGGACCTGTATAACCAGGACGACAATCACCAGGAGCTTGGCAACTTCCACGTCCACTCCAGCTACTCAGAGAAGGTCTGTGCCTGGCGGTGGCAGGAGGAGTGGGGAGGAAGGGCTGGCAGGCTCCGGGCTGGCTCGTCTTCACCCAGGGAGCCACATGGCCAGGGAGAGACAGTGTGCTGGGGAAGGGGCAGGGGGTGATTTCACGCCTGGTGGCTGCCTTGGCCCCACTCAGCCCAGCAGCACCCCCTGGGTGTTTGCAGCCAGGGGTGGGTTTCACCCTCCCCATGCTCAAAGTGGGCTCCAGATGTGGGAAGGGAGCTCCTCACCTCGTAGCCCAGGGCCATCGTCCCCTCGAGGCCCTGTGCTAGCAGACACCCAGCACATCCTGCGTGTTGGGGGGAGGTCAGGATCCCACCCAGCTCAAGGCAGGGCCCGGCCCTCTGCCCATCTCTGGGGATCAAAGCCAAGCATTGCAGAGTCAGAGCTCCACCTTGGCCGTGTCTCGGCACCGGCCACCCCTCCTGCCCCACCTGGGGGGCTCAGAGGGTGCTGCCCCATCCCTGCAGCATGGTGTCTGTGCTGGCAGGGGGTGAAGTGGCTGTGCTCTCTGTCCCCAGCGCATCGAAGCCCGAGTAGGAGCTCTGCAGAACGCCCTGGACGAATACTACAAAGCCAAGAACGAGTTTGCCGCCAAGGTCAGCGCAGTCAGGGAGGTGACATGGGGGCCTCCTGCACTCCTGGGGCTGGGCAGGAGGAAAGCTGGGCGTCACTGGTGGGCATGGGACTTGGGCTGGGCCACCTCTGCTTGACTGCTGGGCCACCTCTGCTTGACTGCAGGTCCCCCTGCCCTGCTCCACAGTCAAGGCTGGGTGCGTAACTGCCATCACTTGCTGGGGCAGCGACCCACTCCCCCTCTGGGCAGAGCTGGGACAGGGACCCTTTAGGTTGGTACTTTGCTCCCCAGGCCACAGAGGATCAGATCAAGCTCCTGCGGCTCCAGCGACACCTCCAGGAAGACTTTGACAAGCCCTATCTCGACCTCTCGCTGCACGACACTGTCTCCAACCTCATCCTGGATGGCCACCACAAACGAGCTGAGCAGCTCTACCGGGACTTCAAGATCCCTGACAAGAGGTTGGTCCTGGGGGGGGGGCTCCTCCGTGCAGCCCCGGGGCTCACCCCAGGCGGGAGCCATGTTGTGGGGCTGGGGCTGGGGGGGCTGCAGGGCCATGGCAGCAAGAGGAGCCGGCTTGACCTGCGTCCCCAGGTACTGGTGGCTGAAGATCAGCGCCCTGGCCAACCGCGGCGACTGGGAGGAGATGGAGAAGTTCTCCAAGAGCAAGAAGTCGCCTATTGGGTACCTGGTAAGAGCTTTCCCTGGTGAAGGGGTACCAGCTTTGCCCTGTGGGTGGCTGTGGATCTGGGCCAGGCTGTGGGGCAGCAGGAGGGCACTGCATGGAGCAGCCCGGGCAGGCTGGCCCGGGGCAAGGGCTGAAGCTGGGGGCCAGGAGAGCCCAGCAGCTAGCCCCCCGCCCTTCCAGCCTCGTCTCTTTCTCTCCAGCCTTTCGTGGAGATCTCAGTGAAGCACCACAACCGCTACGAGGCCAAGAAGTACGCGCCCCGTGTGACCCCCGAGCAGCGCGTCAAGGCCTTCGTCCTGGTGGGGTATGTCAGCTCAGCCCCAGCAGGGGGGCAGCTCAGGGTGTGTGGGGCAGGGTTGTCCCCGGGAGCAGCTGAGTCCTTGCGCGGTGTGGCTGGGGGCTGGGGGGCCTCAGGGAGAGACAGGGGTGGATGAGACCCCCAGGAGTATGTGGGCAGCACCGGCGGGGTACCCTGAGCCTTGTCCTCTGCAGGGGGCTGCACGGGGTGCCTGCCCTTGCTGGGGCTGGTGCCTCCAGGACGTGGGGGAAGGGTGACTGGGGCTGCTGTCCCCACACCGCCCCCAGCTCCCCCGCTCTGCTGCAGGGACCTGGACCAGGCGGCCGATGCTGCCATCGAGCACAAGAACGAGACGGAGATGAATTTTGTGCTGTCCAAGTGCACGGCCAGCACCGACACGGCCATGGTGGAGAAGCTGAACCGGGCCCGAGCCCAGCTCCTGAAGAAGTGAGCCCCAACCGAGGGGGGCCCTGCCATGGCCCCCTGCCCACTGTGCACTCCCAGGGCGCCTCCAGCCCCCCCATCCTGCCACTGGGACCACTCCAGGCTTCTCAGCCCCATCACCCCCCGCCCAGGCTGCTGCTCCTCCCGTTCCCCCCCTTGCTGGGGGGGTGCCTGTGCCTGGGGACGAGGGCAGGGTGGCAGAAGGGTGTCTGTGTCCTGTGCCAGGGCTGGGGTCACCCTGGCAGCGTCCACCTTGCAGCCACCACCAGGCCGAGGTCTTCCTCGCCAGCTGCGAAGCATGGCAGCAAGCCCCCCACTGCCCCCCCGGGGGGGGAGGGGGGGAACACAAGGGTTGGCCTCCAACCCTTTTGCCTTGTGGCCCCCTCCCTTCTTGTTCAATAAAGAGAAGAGCTCGCTCTCCTGCCTCCTGGTGAGAAATGCTCAGTGTCCCCATTGTCCCCCCACAGCCTGTGCGGGGGGTTCCGGGGGACAGGGGCCCAGGGCCAGGGTGACATGGGGAGGGCCGGGAGGGTGTTCATGGGGGGTGTGGGGAGGGGTGCCAGGGGCCTGCAGGGTTCGCAAGGGGGGATGCCTGTGTGTCC
>VYZM01004271.1:17208-35258 GCA_013398915.1 Dromas ardeola | reverse complement strand
AAAAAAAAAAAGGCAAAATAAAGTAGTTTGACAGGACTTGTGATAGCAATAAAGGTAAAATTGGTTGGGCAATATACAAAGAGCTAAACTATTCTTAACATTTTCCCTATTAGAACCTGTATCTTCATTCCACATGTGTATAAAACTTCCATTACACTAGGGATTTTGCTTCAAAGGCTTCAAAATCCTTTAAACTTCATTATTAGAGTTTACAGATTTGTAGAAAAATTCTTAATTGCTCATGAGCTCTCATTCTTTAAATATCACATGTAATTCTGTTATACATTTACATACTGAACACTGTAATGGGAGAAAGTTGAAAAAAATACATTACTTCAACATTTTTAGTCTTTTTTTCTCTAAAAATGTGCACATTTGCTGAATAAGTAATAGGCTAGAATGATATATAAGGTTTAATTACAAGTATTAATGTTAAGATGACACAAATATGTGGCTAAATATCACTTTCTAGACAAGTAAAACAATTTTGTCAGGCATCAAATATTAAACGTATATCCAGACATACTTGCATGCAAAGTTTTTTCTTATTATAAAGCCTAATTATGTTTCATTCCTTCTCAATACACATCAACGTTTTCAGCTCTGTGGAACAAACTTGTATTTATTTAACTAAAGTATACTAGAAAGAAAAATTTTTTAAGGAACATCGGACTAACTAAAAAAACCAGAACCCACTGTGCCTCATTATCCAACTTCAATTTATATCCATAACACACCTAGCCATTATTTCTCTTATCTGTAACGTACTTTCTTGCCTCACTCTACACAATATCCTTTTAGATTGTTCCTATACTCATGGAAGGAACTACTGTCTGTGGAGGAAAGAAAAGGCATTCGCTAGTCTGAGTGTAACTTGGGCTCCTTGTCCACCGTACTAAGGTGAGGTTTTATTTAAAGCAATATCCACTAAAGGCAGACATCAAGAAAAACAATCCACCTGAAATGGCATGAAAAAGTAAAATTTTCCAACTGTGTTTGACTTTTTGCAGCCTATAACCCTGCTTGCTCTTTGAAATCATCTCAAAAATATCTCAAATGATATAAAAAAAGTCTACATATTCTGCAAATACTCAACATCAATTTGATCCACCCACAAAAACATCCTGTACAACCATTAAAGAGGGAGGCCCTGCCTTGCAATGAAGCCTGATGATGCTTCTTCTTGCTGGAGGCCCACTGATGTAAAAAGGTCTCACACTGACAAAATAGGATCCCACTGCAGAGCCAAAAAGACTACTGGAAGCACTCAAAGTCTGGAACACAATGAATTACAAATAAAATTCCTACTGTAGGAATAAAAAACATATGAAATGCATTCAGAATGTTATCAGGGTTCTTGAAAAATCCATGTGAATCTTTCAAGAGAAAATATTTTAAAGTTGCACTGATAATCATAATACATGGATAAATAAAAACTATACTCATATTTCATGGATTCAAAATGAAGAAACAACATAAATCTGCAAACACCTATGCATATATTTTATGGATTATGAACTGATGAAAATTTGACCTGCTGTTGAAACTTGTGAAAACTGTTTTCATTTGCATGAAATGTAATAATCTCAGAGCTACCTCAGGGAATTCTGTGGATACGGAGGGATTACCATATCAGACTTTATTTATTTCATTTTCTCTTTGGGAAAAGTGAACAGAATCATTTCAAAGCTTCAAAGGAAAAAGGAGATTCCCATCTAGGAAAAATTAGTTCATATGTTTCTAACTGTTGTGCTGTGAACTGCTATTTGTTGACATGCAGGACTTCCCATAAAAGTTTTTAATGCAGAAAATGAAATGACTCTCTTGTTTCCTGCTGAATTTGCAAATAGTTCTCGAAGGGTAAAGGCATTTAATTTGTGAATGATTAAATCACCACAACAAGTGCAAGGGTTCTGGTACGTGACAGGATAAAGCTAGTATGGGTCAACATGGGAATCTCAACCTGTAATAATGCCATGAGTATTGTATAGGACCTTTATAGGTTTTTATATATTCAATTTATGGGTATGTCAGGCTGACTAGACTTTCCAAAATTAAATGGAACCAATGGAATCAGGAAAGCAAGAAAATGAGCTTGTCAATGTGACAGGAAAAAGATCTCCAGCATACAACATGAAGCAGCGCTACACAGATACAGAAACCCATGCACTGAAAGCACTAGGTGGCTAGTTAGCACTGCCTCTGGGCAAACATGCTGTAGTGTGCTATTTCTGAAGTTTGCTTACTCAGTACAAAGCCTGGGAATCTTTATGGCTTCCTTCATAAAGCAGCATGACTGTCCTGGAAGGATGTTTCCCCACAGACTCTTCTAAGTTATTGAAAAAAAGATGACTGAAGCCTACAAAGTCAAGATCGTGCCTCAATTCGAAATAATCCAATTGTTTTTCTAAAGGCTGGAGACAAACCTACGTTTTCCAGGGAGCACGGTCTCTGTTCTTAATGAGAAGGCACTTAGAAGGAAGAGACAATGCTTCCCTTTAGATTATTCGGCCTTTCCACGCAGCCAGGGAACTCAGGAGACCAAAGAGCCCAAGTCCATACTCACTGCCAGGCTGGCCATAGGTTATGCTGTCTGACAGTGCCGAGCGCTCCCGCAGGGACTGGCTGCAGCTCTGCCACGCAGCACAAGCTGAGGCTGCAGCCCAGAGAATGGCATTCCTGTAGCATGAAAGCAAGGGTGCGCTGCGTGCCCTGGTAGGCAGCGGGAGGACAGATGGGGGGATTCAGGTGCGCAAAGCTTACTGGGAATGGGATGGGGCGCTCTGGAGGGCAGGAGGAGCCAAATGGTGCAGCCCCACCTTTACCGTCTCTTGCTAATGGTGTACAAAGCAAACTTCTCCCCGAGTCACACCCAGGATTTCACTGGGAAAGCAGGAGCTGGAGTGGTCCAAAACAAGGCTTGGGAAGTGGGCCAACAGTTAAGCAATACGGATGACCAAGGGTGTCATATGTAAGCTTATTTCCTGGACCTTTTTTATTTAGTGGTGTGGATGTAGTCTGAGTGGGTAAAAGGATGAGAGGAACTGTACAGAAACTTTCTCTGGGAAGAGCAATGGGAAACAGGAACGTGAGAGCATCTGACGCAGTCCTGGCCTCTTCTGGCTTCCTGAGCTTCGGAGCAAGAAAGCTGGCTTGTGCTCTTCACTCTTTAAAACTCCACATCCTCTTAAGTAGACTAATATGACTTAATTTACCTAGTTAGTGGATGTACTGTTTTCAGAGGGAACAAAATGACAGGGAATGATTTGTCTTTCTTTCGGGTGGTAACAGTAACTAACCTTAAGGATTCTAAGGTCCAAAGCCTACTCTGAACATGAAAGAGCTGTGATTTCCTGACTGTCCCTGTGAGAAGTGATCACTCACACCTCAAGTGTGAGGCATTCAGAGAGCCGTTCAAAAGTGAAATTAACTCCAGAAACGTGAAAAGAAAGCTGAAATTAGAAGTTTGTCAGATCTAGACCCAGATCAGATTTTATATATATATATATACACACACACACAAAATACAGGCACACACATAGATATATGCATGTATAATATATGCAAAATCTTAGAAGTCTAGATACTGGTCTAATGCTGAATGACATCTGTCTGCAGCTTGTTCATTGACCTCACCAGATCAACGAATCACACCCTCATACTGTTGGCCTCTAAAGACCCATTTCTTCCAAATATTTGTATTCAGCCAAACACTTAATGGCAGTAAATTCTAGGAAGATGCCGTTGAATTTTTCTGAATAAGGTTCAAACTCCAGCTAGAAATGCTCTCCAAAAGGGAAGCTTAAAATAATGGAAGCAATTTAAACTCCAAATGTGCCAGCCTATTTTATTCTCTTTCACCTTACTGACATAATGAAGTCCATTTCCTATTTGCATTTTGCCATCCCCATATATTCATTAAGTATATTCATTTAGTGTAGTCCTCTGCAGCTGTTGGAAAACAGTACAGATCTTGCATTAGACTGACCAAACCATCACTGCTCATGAATGTTTAAGGACAAATCTTAATCATAGAGTAAAATTTTCCTACAGCATTAAACATCTTAAAAGTAATATATAACCTGTAAAATGTTAAGCCCTGGTATAAAACTGGTGGAAATCATTGTTTATTAATAGTTATTTTTCCTCTGTGTTTCATAATTATCCAGGACAGATGCTAAAAATGCTAGTCTGTCAGAGCATAGCTGGCTACCAGTCTATTTTGACTACTATTTCTTCTGCAATGCCTCAGCTCTCCGTGATTTCTTTTACATTCTTTTCCTTTTCCTAAATTGAAGATTTTATTGGTATGTAAGAGCAAGGACTGCAAAAGACACTAAAACTGTGTATGCCTGACATTTTTTCCAATCTTCTCTTATATTGCTGATAGATTTTATAATACAATCCAGTATAATCATAAAAGTGGATACATTCATTAGATACTACATTTTACTGATGTACTCTAATAAATCCTGAAATGCAATTATTTCTTTTCTGAAAAATAGTTTTCAAATATGGTATTTCAAAATTCCTTGGTTTATTGCCTGTTGCCTTATTTCAAATAAATCTCCTTCATTTTCAAGGGAAAATGTTCTTACATGGCATAATATTTTACAATTTATTATATAATTTTGCTGATGCAAATTTGCCAGTGACATACTTAGTGACAGAAACCATTCTCTACTCTGATATATGTACTCAATCCTTGAGAGTCCCATCTGGAGTTCAGTGGATTTTGCACCACCTATATGCACTGGATAGACACCTTGCATAGCCATACACTGAGGGAGGGGTGAGGATCAAAAATACAGAGGACTACCTTAAATCACTCAGAACCTTTAGAGGTTTGGGCTATAGGGATTTATCAAAAACTGCAGAAGTTTGAATGGTTACTTAAAACTCTGAATGCAGAATTCCACATACATGAAAACAAAAAAAAAAAACCCAGCCTTCTTTAAGCAGATTTTGCCAACCAGCAGGTACGGTGTGGAAAGAAAACCCAATTATAACGGCTTACCCATTTCTCTCCAAACATTTGGACTACCATTTATTTTGGTTTCTCTGAACTAGTTTTGAAGGGAGGGAGAGGATCAAAGGGCTTTCCCTGCAGACTTGGTCCTCTTTTCTTTTTTCCTTTTTTTTTTTTTTGAGGCTTCTCTTTTTTCTATATTGAAAGTAAACCACAGTTCACTTTCATAATCATCCCCTTTCCCTTTCACCCTAAGGCTTGCTATGTCTGCCACTGAAATTCTATCTCTGCCTCCAATATTTCTGTCCTTCTCCTTTCTTTGGTGAATGCTGTTTTTCATGTGTTCATGTTCTCTGAAATTCGTCATTTTTCTACTTTCCCCTGGTTGAGATATATTTCAGTTCTAAGTTGTTTCATTCTCTCTGGCTCACTGTGTATGATAGTTTGCAGCATTAATGAGGCTGATGCTCCTGTCACGCCTCTCCGCAGCTGGGCGCAGATGATCTGCTTGCAAGGGTGCCTTTCTTCCTTCCTCTTTCAGCCTCTCCAATTGGCACCTGACATGAGCAGGCTAGATGAGATATAAAAGAACAGGCTCTGTTCTCTGTATCCTCCTAGTCATTTTCATAAATGGAAGGAGGACACTGCTGTTTAGATATGAAAAAAAATCCAGCCTTTACAGGAAGTAGTGCCTGCCTCTGCCATCTGGGTCCTATGCTTGGGTCACAACAACCCCGTGCAGTGCTACAGGCTTGGGGAAGGGTGGCTGGAGAGCTGCCCGGTGGAAAAGGACATGGGGGTATTGGTCGACAGCTGGCTGAATATAAGCCAGCCGTATGCCCAGGTGGCCAAGGGGGCCAATAGCATCCTGGCTTTTATCAGGAATAGCGTGGCCAGTAGGACTAGGGAAGTGATTGGCCCCCTGTACTCGGCACTGGTGAGGCCGCACCTCGAATACGGTGTTCAGTTTTGGGCCTCTCACTACAAGAAAGACATTGAGGTGCTGGAGCATGTCTAATGAAGAGAAACGAAGCTGGTGAAGGGTCAAGAGCACAAGTCTTATGAGGAGCGGCTGAGGGAGCTGGGGTTGTTCAGCCTGGAGCAAAGGAGGCTGTGGGGAGACCTTATCACTCTCTACAACTACCTGAAAGGAGGTTGTAGAGAGGTGGGGGTCAGTCTCTTCTCCCAAGTAACAGGATGAGAGGAAGTTGCAGTTTGAATGGAAAAACACAGCAAAACTGCCCAAATTTTTTGTCTAGTAGAAACTCCAGTGAAGAAGTCTAAGGATGGGTTTCAAAATCAGCAGTCATTTCCCTCCCATTTTAGGATACTGGCAAAAAGCCTGATATACTCAAAAGAACCGAACCAACCTTATAGGTGGCACAACCAAAGGAAAGTAAGTATTTATGTTCTTGCAAAATAAGCAAAAATTGGTAGCATATACTTTGCATATTTTCAGTCAGGTCTCTTATCTGAAAGCTAAAGATGAAACTGCACATCTGAAGAACACACGGGTTTTGAGTTACATAAAATATTACATAATAAGAAAAGCTTGCACTAGGTAATTACAAGGCTTTTCATTAAAACCCAGAAAAATGAAAGGATACCCCTGAATTATTATAGCTGTTTCCACTAATCCTTAAAGGCAAAAGTGAAAGGATTAATTTTTGTTCTTATGTCATAATTCCTCTCCACATATCCTACTAGCAGCAAGGGTTATAATAAACATCCACTAACAAACAATAATAGGAATGGATTCAGAGCTGTATTAAGCACCGCTAACCAAGCCACCTTTGTAAGAATTTTACTTTTACTGTTACTTGTGAAGACTAAAAGTACCTACTCTAGATTAATAAACTCTTCATTAAATAAAACATTTTTAAGAAAGTGATCTCAGAAGAACTATTTTAAGTGTATCTAATAACCAAATGCTTAGGGCAGCAAGAAGAAAAAGTGATAATATTATGTTTACCAGCAGAGCAGAACAATCCAAACATTTCTATACTCTTCTCAGCTGGAAAGGCTTCTAATCTGTATAAAATTTTATTTTATTTTTTTTTTCTGTTTGGGGGCTATACCTGATATAAGATTACATTTTAATCATCTATGGTCTGGCCACTGATGAAGTGATGTGACATCTAGAACAAGGTTTTTATTTATTTAACGTGTTCCAATAACATCTATCATTGTATGTCTAGGATAAAGAAAACAACTAAAATGTATTTCAAGATAGTTGGAGATCCAAGCAATTGTAAGCAAAGGCATCTGACAAATTATGAAACCAAATGTCCCAGTGTTTCTCCATGTGAAGAAACAGAAAGGGATTGATTGGGATTTCAATTTTTTCTTTAATCTGTGTTGCCCTTTTATTGGCTAGGTAAAGCAAACAGACATTATAGACTAAGGCAAACTTTCACACTGAGGCATCAGATCAAACATTTACTGATTTGAGGAGGTGAATTAAAAGGAGAAATACCTTTACTAACTGTAAACGTTGGACTACAGAAAAAATTTCTAAGTCTGAGCAGTGGAGGCTTTTCCTTGCCAATCTGGACCCACTGCAGCTTGTAGTCTACAAATATAACTACTCCATTTGCCTCTGTCCTCTTGAGCAAATGCTAATGAATTCTGCCCCTGCTGCACTTTGCAGATCAACTCTAAAGGAAAGTCTAATTAGAAGCACGCTATAACAGTCAACTATGGATATGATTTAAACTCTATGTTACACTGAGAGCTTAAAGAGAACTCAAATAAACAGCATGCCAGCTGTAAATCAAGGTGTACCTTTTTTTTTAATAAAAGATTTATTTATTTGCTATCATTTAATAATTTCCAAAGCAGGCTGCTAAGGCAGACTATTCTTTTTTATGAAATACTACAAAAGTAATTTTAAAACGTTCTAGCAACATGCTGCCCATTACTAATCTGAGCAGTTGGCTGAAGCTCAAGGTCTTACTGATTGCTTTGGTCAGGAGAAGAAATCAATGGAAGAGCTCTCTGCTTTAGACATAATCCTCAATGTGCGCTGTATTACCTCAAATCGTTTCTCTCAAGCACAGAAGTACTTGAACACAGACTCGGAGAGAAAGAGAGGAGAGTAGGTTGCAGAACAATGTGCCTTAAAGAATAAGTTACTGCCTCTATAATAAACAGCCTTTCTGCCTTCTTCATCTCTTTATGCGTAAATATATTCACTTGAGTAACTTCAAGCATTAGTTTTTTCTCTACATGAGAAGAGAAGGCCAAAACATGACATCATAAGAGGGAGACGCGGGTTCTCTTGTTTCACATTTTCAGGTTCCTTATCCTGCAGCCAGCTGGGCTGTTGGATGGGAAGAACGTTGGTTTGCAGCAGTTGTTAACTCGTCTGGGTGATCATGTTCCTCTTGATTGAGAATAGTGACAGAGTAACTGACAGGGTTGGTAAGAAAGGTGAGTCTAACATGGTGTCTGTCTCTTCACTGTCAGGTGATAATTTCTTTGTGAGGAACCCAACCTGTAGAACTGTTGAACTATGGTGAATGCTCAGGTCATAGAACTAAGGTAGTCTGATCCTTCAACGGCACCTCCTCATGGAGATGACTGTGGTCAAAAAGCTGCTCACTGCATTTGGTCCAGCTACATTTAACGTTATCTATAGGAGCACCAAAAAGACAGAAATAGGCACCATAAGTAGAGCATTCATTTCTTTTTGTAGAAGAGGAGGGAAGTTCTGAGGTAAAAAAATTACAGATGGCAATCACACACAAAGGTAATCAAGAGCTGAATAGATTACTGCTCCTAATGGTAAAAGACAGCAAGTTTAATAACTGCCTCTCGATGCTTTTTTCCTCCATCACTGAAGAAAGCATAACTGTTTACACTCTAAAATTTTCCAAAATAGGAAAATCTTTTAGGAAGCCTGCAGATATCTGTAACATTTGGCCAACTGTTCTGCCTATTAAAAATTGTCAAAACAGACAAAATTCAAGCAAGTCCAATCTCAAATATTGTCAGCAGGTTGTCTAGTGGGTATACAAACAGCATATTCAGAGACCCTCTAAGATGGCTCCACAATAATTAGCTCCAGTCAACAACAGCACTTCTGTGTTGGTAGTGTTGCTGTGTTGTCCATCCACCCTTTTGCATCAGTGCTTGCTCAGGATCTTTGTGCTTCACATACTATGGGTTCACCGAACTTTCCTTTTTCCTTTCAGTTACACTCTCAGTATATTCTTGTAGCTCACTTTTACACATATTCTGAATAATTCATATTTTTAACCAAGCTATTCCAACTCTTCATCACCCCAGATAATTGAGTGTTGAATGCATCAAGAAAATGATAATACAGAAATGAAAGTTCACTGACTTCTCCATACTCTACTGAGGTTAAGTACCTGATCAGAACGGTGCTTAGTAACATATGCTGAAAATAACTGCTAACTTACCTATTCATCCGATGCGGATTGCTTCCAGACCTACCAAGCCCCCAGCAGAAGGCAGGACCTGATAACGAATACATGACTCCGGCAGGCCGTCAACTTAAATTTACTTTATTTGTGATATCTGTGATTCTAGAAGCTGAAATCATAGCATGGGTACATGGGATCTCACCCTAGCCATGTGACATACCAGCTGTATTTTCCCCTCCCACACCATGTGTCACAGTTCCTGTGATTACAGACTTTCTGACAATTAAGATTAGGATCAAGGTCTCTTCTGTGATGAAGATTGAGAGCTTCCCATGTCAGGATCCTTCACCGCAAGTTACAGTGAACACTGACAGCAGACTGAATAAACACATGGGCATGTCCATTTGGCCTGACCGATGGCACTGAAAACTGAGAGAAGTGCGCGAGCCATTAAAGTCAAAAATGTCTTTATTGTGTAGCTGTAAAACATGGAGCGATATAATCAGCTGTGGTTAGAATACTGCCATCACCACCAGAGATGGTTTGAATGAGTCCAGTGTGATTTGCAAAGTAGAAAATCTAAGTGAGAAAAAACACTGCACCTTCGAAAGAATCATGGATGTAAAAGAAACACTTACTTTAAATTGGAAACATTCACAGACACATGTGCATGCACAGGTATCCCTAAACCAACGCTGAATTTGAATAACTGTCAGCTACTGTGGCTGAACAGATATGGACTAGGAAGCTTCCATTCCAGTTCATGACTGACTTTTCTTGTAGGATCATAATTTTTCACTGAAAGCAGCAAAAATCTTCACTTCAATCCGAGCACTGAAGTACTAGTGCAATTTCTTGGCACCGAGTCACATATAAGCAGGAAAATTTACATTAAAGCAGATGAATCCCCAACTTAAGCAGATGAATCCCCAACTCTTAAAATACCCCAGAAGTTGTTTCCCCTCCCTCTCACAGAGGTAACTGGACTGCTTCCAGCCTTTTATTTGATTTGCTTGAGCTGTCTCCAATTACCAAACTCATCTTGTTTGTTCACCCCAAAGATAAAAGCCACACTTCTGGCAATGTAATTCTAAACAGTTTTGAGGCAGAAGAATGAGCTCTAAAGGAGAATGTATAGGTGTAGCTGAAGCTTTAAACAGAAAAAATGTAAATACAGTGCATCTGATTAATTAGAGGAGTCTGAGGGGGAATTCTAGTGTGCCCTTTGGTATAAAACATATCCAGTTAAACTGAAAATATGAAGATTTTTTCCCCTGTGACAGAAGCACCCAGGTGTGGCACAGCAATTAGTTCCAATACCATGGCTGCGTTGACAAAGCGTTCCTGAAGGGGGATATCTATACAAGAAGTTCATTTTTCCTCTCATTTCTTTTGCACTGCTATAATTCTGTTACATTCCATGGAGTTTGATTTTGTTTTGTTAATTAATATTCTAAAATCAGCTAACCTTCAGAGAAGGTCACAAATTTCTCCAAGCTACCTCTGATGGCTTCTTTGTACAAGAAAAATACACCAAGCAAATGTGCGCAATTCAGCATTTAGATTATCTAAGAACTGAAACATTAAAAATAAAGTCTGTCACTTGCAGCTGACCTAATGTTCTGAAATTGGAAGGGTTTCTACTTGTACTTAATTTCAAACATGAGAATAATCCCATCATAACATGAAATGCTCTGTGGGAACAGTGACTGTTGTGTGACGTAGCAGGAGTTATAAAAATAAAGGTTTTTTCTACTGGGACAAGCATGGACAAAATATAATACACCTAATTTTACGTTAAATAATAATTTTCATTTTAGAAGAACCTACTTCTTTTTCGTAATAAATAAAATGGCAACTGGCCCTGTTACATCTCAGGAATACCTATCAGTTTACAGCTTCTCCCAGATGGAAATCCTCATCAGGTGATTAACAACCATGACACAGGAGTCATTGCTACAACACAATTTTATGATACGTTTTGCAGACTAGTCCCTACCCTTCGGCTATAGTAAGCGTCAAAAACATCAATCTGCCACCTAAGCAGTTTGAAACCACAACTTTTTCTGCTTGTCAAGGCTGGGACCTGCAGGGAAAGCCAGGAGAATTCAGTTCATTCTAAACTGTTTATTTTCTACCTAAGGTTTTTGAAGGACTCAACAAAAGAATGCTCAAGGCAAGCTACCGCTTTTGGCTGACTCAGCTTTGCCATGTAAGCGCACCGGAGAGATACAGTACAGATCATCCCTATGCCTGCAAACATGACCTATATATTTAAGTACACATCTACAAACTGCAGCTGTATTAATTAAATTTATACTAGTAAAATAAAAAATGTATTATGCAAAATAATTTTAAAATGAGATAAACAGTACTCCAAAAACATTCAAATTCTCAGAATGGAATTTCAAGACCATGAACCTAGAGAACATGGGTTAAAAAGAGATGAGTCTCATGGTCCACCAACACTCACCATTCAGCCACTTGGAGTTGTACTGTGCAGTGCGGAGAGGAGGAAGGGCACCCAGGCTGCGATAAATGGCAGGATCTCTTCCTGGAAAATCCATGGCTGTAGCAGCATATAATTCCCCACTGGAAGTGAGCAGAGCAGTGGAGTTGTGCTGGGGACTATAAGGACAACGAGCCATGCCACTGATTTGATCATGTATCTCTGTCAAGTTACTTAGCTGTAAAAGAATAAGAAAAAGGGATTAAAATGACCTTAAAATTATCATTTCAGCCAAGCTGCATCAAACTGAGGAAAATCCTATAATAAACACCAGTTATGTGCTTAGGTATTGTAAAACAGTAATGAGCTGACCTTTACATCAATCTGAAACTGTCTCATCTAGAAAGTTTTACTGTAATGTTGTCTGATCTCACTTTTGACCCTTCGGTATGTAAAACATGCAAGTTAATCATTAGCCACAGTGCCTAAAATGTATTATCTTAGAAGCAACTCAAAAATTAATTATCTCTATGCAGATTGTTATTATGAAAACCAAAACCAGATCTGATTGACAGAATCAACTAAGGGATTCACCATAGCGAGTGGTCAGAGAATAAAAAAAAAAATAAATCATTTGTTTTGTTGGTGTGTTCTCGGAAAGAATCTCACATGAAAAATGAGATTAAAAAAAGGAGCTTTCCAGTTCAGCAGAACTATCTCTCTGATTTAGTATCTCTAATACTTTCAGCCATAAACCACAGTATGATGTTAACACATTATTTGAAAACAAAGGTACAATAGGTTTAAATATAATAAATGTGCCAAGGAGGTTTTTCACGATACAGCCATTCTTTGCATTTAAACTTCTCTCCCCTCCTGAAATAAATAGCGAGCTTAGTCCAAACAGTGACATTTTTATTTTTATTGTGACTACTATTGATCCTTAATGGACTCTCTTTCTTTCATACATATAAATTACAACAAGTTTGGGTGGTTTATTTTTTCAGAAACAGAATGACAGGTTTTCTCAACCAAGATTTCTCATTCTTGCCAGTCAGAAGTCACTAATACAGGTTCTCTCATCTTCTCCAGAACTACACATATACAGAATGTAGCTCCCCAACTACATTTTATGACTAAACCAGTTGATGCCAACCAAACTTGAAAGATTGGCAGAAGTCTTAGAAATACCTAAGGTTCATGAAAATTGGCATGTAGGAGGAACTGGGTTGCTCGTAGTTGTGCTCTCTCCCATAGCGGAGGAAAATACTGCAAAAAGAGATCATTGGTTAACTCTCCCCTTTGGCCTGCCACTACCTAAATCAGCCTTTTACACATCAGCTCACCCATCAACACGCAAATAGCCTGGACTCAACAACGGCCTTCTCTGCCTTTTAAACTGCTGGCCCAGAACAGGGACTTGAGCCTGTGGGCAGAAACGTTTAACTCATACCGTCCGGTTAGTGCAGATAGGAGTGAACGCGTTGGTTCCACAGGTAAAGAGATGGTTGCCTCCAACAAGAAGCACTCGAATGTAGTTCTGGCATTCCTCCTGCCATGCAGAAAAAAAAGAGAATGTTCAATGATACTTCAAAGGATAACGGAAACTAACTATGATTTGCTTTTCATGGTTATGAGTCCACACATACAAATTTAGGGGAACAAGGCTTAAGCATACCTGATGTATTAGCAATCATGATATACATAGATTTTCTAACTACAGCACATACATCCATCAGTCTTTGTGAAAAGTTCTTAATAGGATAACAATAAACCTCTTCAGTACTGAGGATTTCTTTTAAGTGTATATTACAAAGGTTTAGCTAAACTCTGAAGTGATAGATGCTGACTTAAATAATACACTGCTGTCTCAAGAAATCAGATGCGGTTTTCGAAGACAGATCAGGCCAAGGGAGGAAGTTAGGAGGAAAACAGGAGAAAAAACAGGTTGTCAGCAACATGAGTATGTTGAAAACAGTACAAATAAAATTCTTGAGATGTCCAGATGCAGATTTGTCACTACTAGTTCCATAATTTGCACGATTTGTTTTATTAGAAGCATCTTTGTTTCTGTTAATTTGAAGTTTCTCAAGAAATGTAATTACCTCAATATATAGATGCTCACCCCTAGAGTAACCTTACATGTTTTTTACCGCATTAGAATGTGTGAAGGCTTTATGATGTTCATTTCTCTCATTTCAGAAGCTAGAAACCATCTGCAACTTCTAGTGTTTATTGAGACAGAAAGCTTTCTGCAGTACTAAAAATCTTCCAGAACTATATGCAGGAGAGATTCAAGCACTCCTCCTGCAAAAATGGATGTCCCTATCTAATAAAATGAACAAGATCAACAATATGCTTGGAGAGAATAAAGTTTCCATGAACTTTCCATTTGAATGCTCTCTAGCATTCATTCACAAGATAGTCTCATGTAAAGCATTAAAAAAAACCCACTTGTGAAAATACAGCTATGCAACCAATATTAAATGGAATCATGTAAGAAAATCCACGCAATAGTAATGGTGCGGAAGTCCCATTATGTGACCCACAGTTATATGAAATGTATTGCTTGTTTATCTTGAAAATAGACTCTCACCCTGGAAGACAAGAAATATAATCCTGAATAAATTGAACAGGCACAAAATAGACTGCAAAGCAAGATGGGCAAAATACTTCAAAGGTCTCTGAGAAAACTCTCTGAATTTACCACCTATACCTTTCCTTATACAAAATAAAATTAGAAAGACCCACAACCTCCTCCTTATAAAATCTCAAAAAACCACCTCTTTGAAAAAATATGCCCAAGCCCCACATTTGCATTAGTCTCACATGAAAACGTATCTTTTAAACAGTTGCCTTTGAGCCTTTAAAGGTAAGTGTCAAACATCTTAGAATTAAGATTTGATTCCCATTGGGTAAAAATACATCTTATCTTGAACTTACCAAAACTGTCACCTTAATATTCTTTCAACCAAACACAAGCCAACATGAAAGCATGTAACAGAGTTGGGCAGTGCAACAAGACTTTTAAAAGTAATTATTCCACTTCTGGGCAGTTTCCCTGTTTCAGGTTGTTTTAACTACACTAAAAAAAAATAAATAATGCAATTCCTCCTTTTTTTTTTTTTTTTTTGCGGAAAGGGTGTTCAGGGACGTTCACAGAATATAATATGGCGATTTAATTCTTTGGGCTGTTTCGATCCTGCCCTTTGCAGCAACCCATGGAATTTAAGTGTAGGAAAAATAAGTGGGTTCTGACATTACAACCCATCCAACCTCTCCGCTTCATATTCCAGAGCTCCCTGAAATAGTGCCATTGCCAAATTACTTGCACGCTGATCACCCACTCTTTCTGTTCAAAAATAATGTTAATTTTTTAAACTCTGACATTCCTAGGATTCACAAGATTCTTCTCTTTAATGTTCCCAAGTCCTGTGCCAACTTCACAACAATCCATACTGCAACAGGGCAAATAAGATAGATCAAATTTTGTTGGGTACATAGTACAACAAAATCAAAACTGAAAGAACAGCTTTTACAATTTGTTATTTTCTTCATATGACAAATCCACAATTACAAAACAAATTAAAAAAAATAGTCATTAATAAAACAATCAACACCCAAAAACATATTGAAAAAGAACTCAGGTTTTTTTAATTGTTCAGAGTCACTTTTCTAGCTCTGGAGTCAAGCTCAGCTGTATTAGTTCACTTTTTAGATGTGCAAAAGAGAGATGTGTGTTGTAGATGTGGCAAAGGACTTCAAAACCAAAGGTTTTTTTTAAGTTTGGAGGCTGATGGTACGTTTGGTGGCCATCCTTCATAAGTCTTAATCTCCATTTCATCTTGACCTCTATGCCATATACTTTCCTACTCTCCTATAAAAATATCTCTGAAACAAATCCATTTCACAAGTACTTCTACTTTTATATCAGCATACCTGACACAGAATGCAATTACTAGAAACAATTCAGCAGCCAAGTAGGCTAAGTTGCTACTTAAGGTTAAAACCAGCTTGACAGTTCAAGGACAATCTGGCTTCATATGGTTATCCATTTGCCGCAATGTTTCTTGTATAGGCTAACATTTTAAACACACTTGTGTTTAATTTTTTAATACTTTTTAATATGGTCCTCTCCAGAAGGAAATGGGAGACCTGGTTATTTGGGATATGGAGAAGGGTGAGGTACTCAATTACTTTTTTTTGCCTCAGTCTTCACCGGGAAGGGCTCAAGCCACAGAAGGCAAAGGCAGGGACAGGGAGAATGAGGTACCACCCACCGTAGGAGAAGATCAGGTTCAAGACCATCTGAGGAACCTTAAGGTGAACAAATCCATGGGACCTGATGAGATTCATCCGTGAGTCCTGAGGCAACTGGTGGATGAAATTGCTAAACTACTATCCATCATATTTGAGAAGTCATGGCAGTCTGGTGAAGTTCCCACTAACTGGAAAAGGGGAAACATAACCCCCATCTTTAGAAAGGAAAAAAAGGAAGAAACGGGGGAACTACAGGCCAGTCAGTCTCACCTCTGTGCCTGGCAAGATTACAGAGCAGATCCTCCTGGAAACTCTGCTGAGGCACATGGAAAACAAGGAGGTGATTGGTGACAGCCACATGGCTTCACTAAAGGCAAATCACACCCGACAAATTTGGTGGCCTTCTACAATGGGGTTACAGTGTTGGTGGATAAGGGAAGAGCAACTGACATCATCTACCTGGACTTGTGCAAGGCATCTGACAATGTCCCGCATGACATCTTTTTGGGCCCAGTACTGTTTAACATCTTTGTTGGCAACATGGATGTCGGGATTGAGTGCACTGTCAGCAAGTTTGCCAAAGACACCAAGCTGTGTGGAGTGCTCAACATGCTGTCAGGAAGGGATGCCATCCAGAGGGACCTGGACAGGCTTAAGAGGTGGGCCTGTGCATACCTCATGAAATTCAAGAAGGTCAAGTGCAAGGTCCTGCATCTGGGTCATGGCAATCCCAAGCACAAATATAGGCTGGGCAGAGAATAGACTGAGAACAGACCTGAGGAGAAGGACTTGGGGGTGTTGGTGGATGAGAAACTCAACATGACCCAGCAATGTGCACTCGCAGCTCAGAAAGCCAACCTTATCCTGGGCTGCATCAAGAGAAGTGTGGCCAGCAGGGCGAGGGAGGTGATTCTAGCCCTCTACTCTCGTGAGACCCCCACCTGGAGTACTGCATCCAGCTCTGGGGCCACATAAGAAGGACATGGACCTGTTGAGGCGAGTACAGAGGAGGGTCACGAAGATGATGGGAGGGCTGGAGCACCTATGCTATGAGGACAGGCTGAGAGAGTTGGGGCTGTTCAGCCTGGAGAAGAGAAGGCTCCGGGGAGACCTTATAGCGGCCTTTCAGTACCTAAAGGCGGCCTACAGGCAAGATGGGGAGGGACTTTTTATTGGGGAGTGTGGTGATAGGATGAGGGGTAACAGTTTTAAACTGAAAGAGGGTAGATTTAGATTAGATATTAGGAAGAAATTCTTTACTGTTCAGGGTGGTGAGGCACTGGAACAAGTTGCCCAGGGAAGCTGTGAATGCCCCATCCCTGGCAGTGTTCAAGGCCAGGCAGGATGGGGATTCGAGCAGCCTGGTCTAGTGGGAGGTGTCCCTGCCCAGGGCAGGGGGGTTGGAACATGGTGATCTTTAAGGTCCCTTCCAACCCAAACCATTCTATGATTCTACTTTTATTGAAAGTTCAGATGCTAACACACACAGACATTAGAATCTGAAATAAGCAAGGGATAAGACATTTTATTTCAATTATTTTTTTTTTTTAATTTCTCTTTCGTTATTGTATTTTTACCATGTGTATTTATATTTTTTCTTTATAACAGGCCCTACCACAAGTGCCAGTCTGAATGGTCTAATTTATTCTCTTAACCATGTATGTTGTTTTAAACTTCTAAATGATAACGCATGCTGGCCACAAGGACATAATTTTGTCTGGCTCACTCCTGGAGCCACTAGTTATTTTAAGCAATAGCTTAAACTGGTGTATAAATGTCTGAAGTCTCAGTAACAAACATCAGCCTTCAAAAGTCAAGTGCGCATTACACTGTCAAATGTGACAGATGTCCCTATATATTTTCCCCTTCAGCTCTTTTCCCTCGTTGGCTCCTAAAGCATAAACCTCAGAACAACAACTACTGCGAACAGCTAGAGGCAAAAATTCTGTGCACCTTCTTTCTCAAGAGGGGAAAAAAAAAA
>VYZM01004269.1:151165-164981 GCA_013398915.1 Dromas ardeola | reverse complement strand
ATGGCGCCGGTGGGAGCAGGGGGCGGCGGGCGGCGCCGCGGAGAGAATCCGCTGCGCCCCGGGGGACGGGGGGGCCGCGGCTCTGACGGCCCGTCTCGCTGGTAGTTCCTGACGGTGCCGGGAGACCCCGGGACCCCCCCACGGCTCTTCGCCTTCTCCCTCTCCCGCTGCGGCCGGGACGAGCCGCGGGGCAGCTTCGAGGGTGTGCGGCTGGCCGTGCCTCGGTGAGACTCTGGGCCCCGCCGTCCTGGGGCTGCGGGACCCCCCGCCGCCCCCCGGTCCCCTTTGTGCTCGGGGCTGTGCTGGCGGCACCGCCTCGGGTCAGCCCCAGCCCCACTCCCACTGGAGGGGCCATGGGCACTGACGGGTGTGATCCCTTCCCTGGGGTGCCAGCTCCCATCACTGCTCGGGGCCCACTCATGGTCCCCTCTCGCTCTCGTCGTGGTCCCCGATGGCCCCAGCCGAGCAGCCCGGTGCTGCGGGGGTCTAAAAGTCCCTGAGATCCTCTCTGAGCTCATGGTGTCCTGAGCCCCCTGGTCCCCATAGGGGCATCCAGAGTGCCGGGGCAGCGGCAGCCCTGGAGATGGGCCCTTTGGAGACAGTCTGGGGACAGGTTCCCTCCTCCCTTGCGTGGTTGGGTGCCCACCTCGCAGGGCCATCTCCGGGCGTTGCATGGGGCCGTGGCAGCGGGCTGGGCTCGGCTGGTGGGAGGTATTGTCTTCTCCCAGGCTAGGTGAGAGCTGGCTGGACAGCCTGGGCATCATCCAGGAGAAAATCACGGTCTGTGCCTGGGAGAGCACTCGCTCACCGTCCTGGGAGCGTCTGTCCCTGGCAGAGGAGCCCTGCAGCAGAGCAGTTGTTGAGCCCGATCCAGCTGTGCTTGGCTATGGTTAGTAGGGTGCCACAGGTCACACTGGCCCGAGTGACAGTGGGTGCCCAGCCTCTGCCCCCAGCCAGGCTGGGGTTTGATGGCTGTGGGGGGGCCCGCTGTCCCCCTGGGACAACAGTGCTGCCTCCTCCAGGACCAGCTGTCCCTGACGTGTTCATGTCTCAACAGCAGCCAGCCCCGGGGCTTCTCTTCAAAGCCCAGCTCAGCCCCGGGCCCTGCAGCCCTATCGCAAGCACAAGCTGGAGGGGACACCGGCAGGCAGGCACAGCAGGGCACAGCTGCTGCCAGTGCTGGAGGAGGTGCGAGTACCAGCTGCGACATCTTCTCGGTTGTGGGAGCGCTGTAGTGCACCCACCCTGCTGCGCTCCCCCCAGGTCGCGGGGATGGATCCCGCTGCCTGCTGCCGCCGCAGGAAGGGGACCGCGGCGGGCCAGGCGCAGGAGGACTGGCTGGGGAACATGGCCCAGGAGCAGCAGCAGGATGCCCCGCTGCAGCGCAGGTAGGACAGGGGCCTGGGGGGCAAGCAGCAGCAGGAGGAGTGGGGTCTGGGGGTGCTTAGTCGCTGCTGGGGTCCGACCATGGGCATGCCACATTCACCCGGGGGTTCTCAGCACCCTTTGGGCAAGACTGGACCCACCCCTCTGCTGCCCGGGCACTCGGTGTTTGGAGGCGTTTTCCCCAGCCATGGTCTCTGGTCTCTGCTGTCTCCTGTGCCCCAGGAGCCAGAACTGCGGACCCTCAGCCCCGTCCTTCCTGGTGCCTCTGCAGCAGCCTCCGGAGCATGGCTCCCCGCGGGCCACCAGCAGGAACCTTCTGGGGGTGGTGAGTGCTCGTGGGCTTGAGCAGCAGAAGCCCCCACGTGTGCGTGGGGAGAGCCCAGTTCACTATAGCGGCTTCCTGAAGGCATCAGGCTTCTTCCCCTTCCCGGAAAAGCCCCCTTCCCCCCCAGCCCAGCTGCTCCGGAGGTCTGGACTCTGCCTTGTGTCCTGTCCCACCCTGTAAAGGGGGAGTGTGGGGCTGGCCCTGATGTGACCCCCCAGCACAGCCCAAAGGACAAGGCACACCTGAGTGCTGGCACGAAGCAAGGGACGCAGCGGCCCTGGGCTGGTGGGGGACCCTGCGGCACCAAGTCCCAGTGCAGGGGCCAGGACAGCCTGCGGCAGAGCAAGTTTGTCTTCCAGAAGCGCCTGGCACTGCTGGATTTCTCAGATCCAAGAGCCAGCAAGAGGCACCGGAGCTGCCCACAGATGCTCAGCATGCAGCACCCAGGAACTCTGGCCCCCAGCAGCCATGCTGGGGAGCTGGAGAGCCTCAGGAGCGAGGAGGAGATGGTCCATGGCTGGGAGGAGAGTGTCCCATGCCCGGAGCAGCACCCTTCTGTCCCCAGAGGTGGGGGCTGCCGGGGGAGGGGGACAGGGATGCAGCCTGGGGTGTGCGGCCCTGCTGGCTCCTGCAGCAAAAGCTGGACCAGACCCTGGGGTGCCCTGGGAGGAGGCAGATGGCCCAAAACAGGACTCCTGGCAAGCAGAGAGGCGTTGGCCCAAAAGCCAAGGCAAACATGGGGAAGGTGCAGCCTCATGGCCAGGGGCCGTCCCTCCTGCAGCTGCAGGGCCAAGCGGGGCAGCCCCCGCACCCCGCTGTCCCTGGGGCTCCATGGCCACCAGAGCCCTGCAAGCCTGGCTTGGGGAAGGGCCTTCCAGCAGCCCAGGGGTGGGACAGGTCCTGGTGGAGACAGGGGAGAGGTGCCCCGGGGGAGCTTTAACCCTCGTGATCTGCTCCTTGTAGATGCCAGGTCCCAGCCCAGCAACTCCTCCTTAGCAGAGACCCCAGATTACTTGTGGTAAGTTTGGCACTCGCTGCCACGGGGGTCCCCTGTTTCTTCATGTGCTTTGTCCCAGCCCTGCAGCGTGGGACGGGCTGGGACGAGCTCTCTGCCTCTCATGGAGGCAGCATGGGCTGCAAACCAGGCCTGGGCACAGTGGGGACACAGCCCTGCCCGCTCACTGCCCCCCATGCCGAGGGCCTTGGCAAGACGTGGCACCGCCAGCCCCCATCCCAGCTGCAGGGGTCCCGCGGGCCTGTGGAGAAAACGCTTCTCCCGGTCGCTGCAGCAGGTACCACACCATCTGCTCGGCGGAGCAGCGCCGAGCCTACGAGGCAGCGTTCAGCGCTGACTACAGCGAGTACCGCCGCCTGCACGCTCGCGTCGGCAACATCAGCCACAGGTTCATTCAGCTGGGAGCCAAAATGAAGACGTTGAAACAAGGAACAAAGGAGCGCAAGGTAAGGAGGAGCCCGAGGGCAGGATGGTGCAATACAGCCGTGCTCCAGCTCTGCTCACCCGCCTCTTTTGGGTTTCAGGCACTTGAAGCTACAATTTTGCACGAGTACAGCCACTTCAAGAAGGTGAGGCTGGATTAGGCACAGACTGGGTTCTCTCCTGGTCATTGTCCATATAAATGTATTTTTTTTCCCCTTCAGACTTATCCTAGCTACCACCAGGAGAAGAATCGCTGTGAATACCTGCACCAGAAGCTGTCTCACATCAAAAGCCTGATCCTGCAGTTTGAAGGAAGGGGGAGCTCCTAGGCAAACCACCGCTGCAATTCCTTTTTCCTTGCTTATCAGTACCCTGTTCCTGAAGTGGTGGAGGAAGCAGCTCCCCGAGGGTGCGTTAGATTAAGGCTGAGGTTTGGGAGTGCACCGCAGCCCAGGACGCTGCCGGGCTGCTCCTGCTGCCGTTTCACCAGGGCCGCTGGTCTCCTGCTCCCACAGGAGCTCTGGCTGCAGAGGAGGCAGCACCAGGCTCTCGGAGACCCTTTGCTGAGGCCTGAGACAACCCTTGGGGATGTTACTTGAACCCTCTCACGGAGCTGGGCCAGCTTTCCCCAGCCCATGCCAATCGTGTTTGCTGAGTTAACCTAAGAATCCTTGCTCTGATGTCTGTTTCGCCTCAGCTAAAGCCTCATTAGCTTCAGTTTAGTTGCAGCACCACGGTAAGGGAGACCTGAGCAGCCACCCGCACTCCCCAGCCCAACGCCCTTTCTCACATCCTTTGTCCTTGCCAGAAATCTTCACCGAACTGCTGCTTCCTTCACCCTGGCTGGTCCAGCTCCAGCACCGACAATTACCAAGAGAGGGCTTTGAGCCAGAGCCAAGGAACTTACTCATGCTTAGTGCCCAGCTGCCACCAGGTCCGGTCACAGACCAGGGAGCAAAGCGAGGATCAGAAAAGCTCTCCCTGTCTCTCCTGTGCCTGACAGAGGGCAGTACCATCAGGGGAGCACAGCTCCGGTTCGGTTTTACAGAAGGTAGTCGTCAGCAGTCTGAAGTGGAGCCTGTTGTATCCCCTGCTCCTCGCACTACTGTCTGAAGGCTGCAGCCAGCTGAAGGGTCCCGCCGGCTCGAGGTGCAAGGACCACTCAACTCAATGTCACGTATATCTGCCCCCCCAAACACGCACTCATGTCTGTTCTGGTGGACAGCGCCCCTGACAGCCAGCAGCAGGGTACAGAGGGTAGATGTGGTGAAGACACCCATGTAGCTGGGGAAGAAATTCTTGTGTTTCAGAACTGATATAGCATAGCTGTTGTAGACAGAGAACCATGTGCTAAGCATTGCATGATCTACTGTACCTGGAGAATTCCAGCAGCAATAAATAATTGGTACACAGCCTTTGGAGTTGCGGGGGAGGAATCCACAGAGAAAGCAAGCCCTGGCTCTTACCATGGTAACTGCCGCAACACAGCAGAGCCTTGAGCCTGCTGATCCTCGCTTCAGCTCACAGGCAGCCTGAGGCACTCGGAGACAGGGCAACAGCCCATCTCTGTTCACCCACCGCCTCACTCCTGACCCTCCCCATCAGCACAGGGCTGCCCGTAGCCCAGGATGGTCAGTGACAGCCCACCCCACACACCCACAGCATAGGATCCTATTCCTCTCCCTCCCAAAGCAAAAGCCACAGCTACCAGCCTGCTTTCTACCAAGAGAAGTAATGGTCTTATAATTAACTGGTCTTAACTGTCCCAACCACGCACAAGCCCCACAGAAACCTACTGGCTGTGAGAAACACCCTCAGCACGGGCCCTCCTGGAGTTAGCAGCACTCCTCCCCTGCACTCGACTATTTCTGCACCAGCTTCAGAGCTGATTTATTGCTGCTGCTTGTGTGCTGTACGCCTGCACTTGTCCAGATCCAACAGTCACATTAAGTACTACACACTTCTAAACTCGCTGAGGCAGCATGCAGACAGCAAAAGCATGTGTGACCAGAGTCCCATAGCCCAAAATCTGCATGAATGTGGCACCTGAAGCAGAGCACATTCAGACAGTTGCTGCTACTCCCTTCTGGAAGGATTCGCATTAGGTGAGGAAGACGGAGAACAGGCTAAAGGCTGAGCTTAGTATCTCAAAACAGACTTCTAAAGGCTCGCTGGAAGAAACCAGACTCACAGTAAGAAGCTGCTGGCTACAAAGGGCAGGATCCTGGTGTTAGGTTTGACAGGTCTCCACAGGACAGTGACACTTGGTCTTAAGGGGGTCATTTTATTGTTTCACTTCTCCAAATGTACAAAAAAAATTAGAAAATAACCCTACCCCCCACCCCCTCCCAAACCACAAAACAAACCAGTCTGGGGAGCCCCACAACAGTGCAGCTAAGAGACGGCACGAAATGAAACAGAACTAGATATAGCAGCTGGGTCCCCTCAGCCCACATGGTCACTGGCTCTCCACAACCCAGAACTGGCCCCAGTCTGCCCAGTGCTTCCCCGATTCACACAGAGCTCATCCTAACAAGATGGCGAGCGGGTACTTTACAAATCCTCCTTCACCTTCTTCTTGGATTTCTTGGTTTTATCTTCCTCCTGCAGCACGGGAGTGTTGGTTGCCTCCCGCTTCAAGTAGCTAATGAAGTCACTCACTTCTCTGCCACCCTGCGGAAAGCACGAGACAGTAAGGCAGTGCCTGCACTCCCTGGGGGCTTCCCCTTCGCTGGGGGGAGCTCAGATGCCAGGCAGAGACCCCAGCGACCGCAAGCAGAGCTCTCCCCTGTGGGTCTGCAGCACACAGAGAACATCCCCAGCAGACACCAGTGGGCGCGTTCCCAGGGTAACTAATGGGACAGAGGCCACCACAACTCCAGAGGGGCTCGGCACGATTTGGACACCTGGATGCTACTTCACTTCTTTACAACTAAGCAAGAGCAGCAAAAGACTCACCTCGTACTTCTTTGGACTCTGCTTCTTGCCAGCTGGAGCAAAATAGATGGTGGGGAAGCTGGGAAGAGAGAAGATATATCGGAGCTCCTAACGTGCACGTTTTCTTTCAGACCAGCAGGCTAGCCCTCACTGAAGTGACCCGCCCCTGCCTTCCTCTGGTTTAACATGGTAACAGCCTAAGCAGCTCAAAAGCCCGCAGGTGTGGCTTCCAAAGCCTGGCCATGTCCAGAGTTGGCTGAGCTCCACTACGTCCAAGTTTGCTGACTAAACTGTTTTTTTAGAAAAGTGAGCCCAGCATTCTTTTTACACTGCCAAGAACAGAATCCCAACAGATTCAAAAGCAGAGGAAGGGGATCAGCAAGACAGGCCTCCAGGCACAGCCAGGACGCCACAATCCCAGAGAAGCAAGGCAGAGAACTGTCCTTTGTTTTCACTCTTGATTTCTTCACACTAAGCAAATGCCTCACAACTGCATGCCAATCGCCCCCACCCATCCTCCCCATGAGACTCGTTCAGCTCTTCTTCTGTGGCTGCTGGTCAGAGACAGAAGCTTGAACTCACCCACTGACAGTGGTGTGACAAAAGTAAGACTTACCCTCTGACTTCATATGGAGAAGGCACATCATTGGCTGTAGCATCCATTTTGGCAATGACGATATTGGGGTCTTTACTGAGCTGTTGGTAGAAAGAGCTTATTAGTAACCAATCCACAGCAGTTAACACCAGGAACTCACCAATCAACATTAATTAAGACAGTGATGTCTAAAGGACAGTGCGCATGGTATGCTAAAGGCTGAACAAATTTCTTCCGAGCAGTTTCCTTCTGCCTCAAGGGGGGCACAGGGAACAAAGTCCCTCCTCACCCAGCTGTATGCAGCACACATCTCCCAGCGGAATCGGTCTCGTATAAGTTCTGGAGAATGCTTACCCCAGAGCAACTGCTTGTCTGCAACCCTAGGAAGCGAGCTGTGAGGATATGCAGTGCTCGGGAAGGAGGGGTGCCTGATGGCCAAATAGCAGAAGGCTGGTCAGATCTGGGAGAACAAATTTATTTACTCCACT
Organism: Dromas ardeola; assembly: GCA_013398915.1. Taxonomy (NCBI): domain Eukaryota; kingdom Metazoa; phylum Chordata; class Aves; order Charadriiformes; family Dromadidae; genus Dromas; species Dromas ardeola. The sequence goes on along the minus strand of VYZM01004269.1, from coordinate 157,812 downwards.
CATGAAAGTGTGCAGGGCAGTCTTATCCTTCAGCACACGGGAAACTGTAACCATGCAGAGGGAAAAGACCCAAAAAGAACTTTGCCAGTTGAGACCAGTCACTGAATAAGGGAATATTTCACAGCAAAGGGAGCAGGCTAAACCTACCAGCGTGGTTGCTACCATGCTCCGGATCCTGCCAAAGTACTTCTGCATTCACAGGAGAGGCCAAAACTCATAGTCCTCAGGGAGGCACAATTATGCCCCATTACCATAAAGGCTAGACAGAACCTGGAGGATTGTTTATTACTGCAAAATTCTGTTTTGCATTTGCAACAGAGTCCCAGACCTACCTTCTCCCCCAGTTCTTTGTATTTGGGCTCCAGATTCTTGCAATGTCCACACCAGGGTGCATAGAACTCTATCAGGACATCTTTGTCTTCTGCATTGACAATTTCATCAAAGTTCTCAGCAACCACCACCTGGTAATGTTTGATCATACAAGTTAGTTCTTTCTAAGTCAAGAGTAGGCTGTAACATGACACGCTCTGTATGCTCTGCCCAAGCATGCCGGCCCTCCCACAGTAAGAGTCACGCTGCACCTACACACCAAGCAGCAAAATGACCAAACACACAATCTTCACCAAGCTGTAACATCCTCAACTTGCAGGTAAAAATCTATCCTAAGGTACCAGTGCTACCTGCAAGTGAGGCTTGCACCTGGTATCCTCACAGCAGGAGGACAAAGTAATTTCTTTTTAATCCCAGCAAGTTCCAGGCTGAGCAATCAGTTTAGCAAGACTGGCTGAGGCAATCCCCATGCACACATCAATAAGGGAGTGGAAGTCACCGCTTGTAAGGCCCTCACCATAAAGCCAGGCCATGGAATGCTTTCAGTCAGGGCAGAATTTACTGTGAGGAATGAAAGCTAGGAGTTATACCACTCCCCCAGTGATGAGATGAAGATGTAAACTCTTTAGAAACAGCACAGTCACAACCAGCTTGAAAGCCATGCCACAAGGGAGCACAAGCCAAGAGAGCAGGCCTTCACATAATCCCTGTATATCTGGATGATCCTGCACCTGTAGAGCGCATCGGTAGCGCGCTCAAGCAGCAGTTACTATACTGAGAGAACAAAACAGAATCAAAGCTGCAAGCTGCATTTGTCCCTCGGCTCAGAAAACTACAATACAAGGGAATGAATTCTTCCATCTCTCACAGTAGAGGATTCTCAAGATGGCACAACGTGGCACTCGCAGTGTGGGATACTGGCATATTACTAGAAGCTGCTGCTGAACAGTGTCTTTTCATCCATGGGCAGGAGCTGTTGCTGTGCTTAATACAGCACTCACCTTCACAGGGCCGTCATTGCTTTCAGGGACAGGCTCCGATTTCAGATACTTTTTCAAGTTTCCATCAAAGTAATCTTGCAGGAATCTCTCCAGAGCCTTTCCATCACGGCTGAAAGTGAAGTGACATTTTACAGCCATCATCACACATACAGGATGAGAGAGGAAAGCTTTCAAGGCTGATTTAAGCTCCTTCCACCCACAGAACAGATGCCACCTGCACATCTGAGAGCACCAGTCTGGGGCCGGCTTAGAAGACCCCAGAACAAGCGCAAAGACGCCCCTAAGAGTTTTGACAGCAGGCTGGACTCACATCCCATTCTAAGTTTTAGGCCTTTCAGCACCCTTAAGTTTCTTTTTTAAAGAAGAAAGGTACAACTATTTCCTCTACCCTTTAATACACCTTAGTTCTTAACTAGACACTTAAATATCTTGAATTAAATTATCTATCCAAAGCTAGATATAACAGGAGGGGCTGCAAGCTCTCTAGAGGGCAGGAAAACACATGAGCAGGAGCCATTTTGACCCAGCAATCATTTCTTCCAGCTGGAACATCCAGCTTTTCTGTTTCCTCTGAGCCAACAAAGTACGATCTGGTCAGAGACCTCCAGACCAAAGTCCATCAAGTGAGAGGCAACACTGCTAAGTTCAAAAACTTACGAGAATTCTTCCTGCATGACGTATTTATCTCCTTTAGCGGTTCGGATGGCAACAACTGGAGCCTCACCCATGCTGCTGTCCAGACCAAACTCTGAAAGCTCATGGCCAAAGGTTTTCCGACTAGCAACAGCAAAAGACAGTTTGTGGCCTGCATCTAAGAACTTCTTTGCAATCATCATAACTCTAAGGGGAGGAAAAAAAACCACAAAACACAACACATAAAGCATTATTCCTTGGAACATTTTCTTCCATGTGACACAACACCCTTCATGTTGAAGTGCACGCTGGACAAGGAATTCAATAGCATGGTGTGTTCTGCATAGGCAAGTCCTATAGAGATGGTGTTAAGAAGCAGAGGAGCCAGCTTGTGTCTACTGGGACTGAGGCCTGTGCAAGTGTTGTGTGCTGACCCCAGTCAGCACAACCACCAGGGTCTCAGGCACTGGGGAATATAAAGGATAGAATCCCACAAGACACCAATATGGAAGTTTGTGTTTAAGGTCTAAGGACTATGGATACAAAAGCAAAGGGTTTTCAAAGGGTACACATATCGCATGCTTTGGGCTCTGCAGGCAGCTGCCACCCCAATAGTTCCGATTAGAAACTCAACTGGAAGCTTTTTGGGAGACAAGAATTCAGGTATGAATAATAAGAGAAACTTTGTCAACTGAGCTACGGAACAGCACCGACGCAGGAAACAAGCCAGAGAGGACGATTAACCCCCCGCCACTCCCTACCTGTTGCGCCAGTAGTTGGAGCCCTTCGCGTTCTTCTCGTAGTCCACATCATAATATGCCACCAACAAGTCCTTCCCCTGGATCAAGTCTTTGTTGTCTTCAGTCATGTGTGGACAGATGCCAAAGCTATCAATGAGACAGGTGTTAGCAGCTTCAGTCTCACTGCCCAGAACCCATCGACCCCCAAGAACAGGCTTGATGCAGCACACTCTTGTTTCCCATCTAAGAGCGCTAACCGCCAGTCATCAGTAAGGCCTAAGTAAGAAACACTTTGCCCATTCATGTACCACACTATTCCAAATCCAACCTTCATCTCTAGCCACAACGTCAGTGGCTGTATCTGACCTAAATAAGGCCAAAGCTGGCATACTTCTCAGGAAGTTCAGAGTTTTTAAACAGAAGCGTGGTTATTAGAATAGGGACAGTAAATGCCAACAGCCATGCCAGGCTTTCCAGAAAGAAGGTGGATGGAGACAGTGTGGGCAAGACAGCTCTTTTGGACACTGAATAGGAAGTGGCAGCAACGCCAGTTAGAAAAAACAAGTTCTGTCAGGGACGAATCCAACTGGGGCCAGTCTATCTATCACATTCTCTGGTGAGGAATGACTCACATGTTCTCCTGAATGAATTTCTTGATCTTTCCACTGGTGATTTTGTCTTCTGTGTACTTGATGGAGCTGTCCTCAAACTTGTTCGTCAGGCGTGGAGGACGAAATAAGATTATACCCCTGAGGGGAAGCAGGTATCGTGAATTAGTTTAATGTATCCCTGGGTTTCTAAGGATGGCAGCCAGATGAGGCAAGAAGCCCATCTCCAGTGACCACCCACATTCACTGTTCCTAGCTTCAACAGACTGTCTAGTTTCTTGGTGGCACGGCTGTATTAGATCTACCTGTCAGACACTTCTCAATTATTCAGACAGGCCACAGTGAGAAACAAAAAAACCCATCATAACAAGCAACAGGGAAGCAAAACATCTCTGTTGAGATACTTTCCACCTGGAGGCAGACACTAACTCTCCAGAGCCTGCAACCATTTTGTACCTTTCATCTCAATTCTGAAGACATAAAAAAAGATATGCCACTAGCAGTTGGGGAAGAAACAAGACCTTAAGCTATGTTCAGAAAGTGAATCCGGTTAACAAGTGAAACCCATGAATTTGTTACAGATATCTCATTAACAAGGAATCCTTGTGTTAAGCAACTTACTCTCCATCTTCCTCATACTTCTGCACCAACTGGTCCTCACTGGTGTGTGCAAAACGGTAGTTATCTCTTAGGTTGTTGGCTGCTTTCATGAATTCTGAATAAGCATCCCCAGATGCATCTCCAAAGAAGCCTGCAGCAGAAAGACAGATGGTGACCCCAAACCAACTCATCAGTAACCACTGCGCTCATTTATCTCATCATGTAGAGATACAATGTGCTGAAAGATCACTTCTGAATCAAGTCCTCCAATGCGCATTTAGGCCTCCATCTTTGACAGCTTTTCTCCCATTTTTATTGGAACCTTTCTGTATTCCCTCCCTTCCACGAGCAGAAAGTTACTCAAGAGTCTGCCCAGCTTAGTCACTCAGACAAGAGGCAGCTGTCTTCTGAGCACTGAGATACCCCTTTGTAACCATGTGACACTAGTAGTGATAGCAACTGCCAATGGTACTTCATAAAAATAAGTTCGGGAATGCTCATCAATACTCATCCAGTTCCACTTGTAAGGTGGCACCTGATCTGCACAGAGGAAAACTTCTATTGCCACTTCTAAACTGTGATCAGATCATAACAATGTTGACAGCCTACCACTGCCACGAGACAGCACCCCAATGTACTTTCTAGCAACCCAAAGCTACCTGTTGTCAGCCAGCCAAAAGAGCAACAAGCTTTAAAAAAAAGTACACTGTGGTGCCAGGAGGTTTGAAATACAGTCAAAGAATCACCGGAAAAAAACCAAACAGATTGCAAGGAATCCCTAGAGATGACTGAGTCCAACCTCCTGCTCAAAGCAGGACCAGCTTCAAAGCAGATCAGGTTGCTCAGAGCTTTGTCCAGCTGAGTTTTGAAAATCTCCCAGACTGAATGTTTCGAAATCCCTCTGGGCACACGTTCCAGTGCTTTATCGTTCTCATTTTAAGAAACTCTTTTGCTCATGTCCAGCTAGAATTTCTCTTGCTACAGCTTGCCATACTGCTTCTTATCCTTTCACAGTATGTTCCCCAAGACATCTCCCAGAGCCAAGCGTCTACTCATTTCAGTGCTGCACCGAATCTACTCACCCACTACAGACGCATCTTTATCACCAATGAATTTCTCAAAATCAGCCTCAGAATTGAGAGCCACTGAAGCAGGTCCCGCCTGTTTCTTGAGATGACTGACAATCCCATCTTAAAATAAATTAGTTAAATGATTAAAGGGATCAATATGAAGTTCCACATGACATTTTTCAAGCTTTCTAAAAAATGTTGTTTCTGCAGAATCCCTACACCCCTCCCATACAATAAATATGATTTGAATTAAAGGAGCGCTGCCACCAACTTCACATAGGAAGTTTCTAGCATTTTCTAGATAGCGCATATCAAGGGTACTAGGATTTAAAGATAATGTGGAAACCTTCACCTTTAAAAGAGAGCTTTAAGGGATACTAAACATCCAAGGCTCTGCCAGCATAAAGAGTTCTGGAAAGGGTAAGGAGGGATTGTGTGTGTAGGTGGCAACCTTCTTTGTATCCCTGACAACACGTAATGTCGCTGACACAAGTCTATTAGATGTGGGTCTGCCTTCCAGCACCATTTCCAGACACTTGCCGATGAGCTCTTACCTGCTGTCCTGGGCCCATCATAGGTTCCTGCCTCTTCTCCATCTCGAAAAATCTTTAAGGTGGGATATCCACTGACTCCATACTTATTACAGGTGTTTGAGTTTGCTGTACAGTCAACCTAAAGGAAGAGAAATATTGCTACTCAGTGACCCAGCCAGCCGTACGCACAAAAGCAAGCGGCTTTGCAATTGCGCACATTATCACATACAAAGTCTAGAGGGTCTGAAAGCTCTTGGGCATCTTTAACCAAGGCTGGATTCCTTTCACAGAAAGCGTAAGGATCCACAAAGCATCTACAAGACCAAAAGCTGGAGAGTCAAGGCTAGGGAAGGAGGTAGAACGAGCATAATGACAGGCCCAGAAAAATATGTGAGAAAATACTGGAAAAATTAAGTAGTGGCAAGTTTGGCCAGACTACATGCAGAAAAATACTAGAGAGATCCTTGTAATCAATGACAGGCTTAACAGGAATCAATTGTTCTTAGCACCTCACCGGTTCTAAAGTTCCTACAAGGCCTGAAGAAAACAGGCTGATCTCAACTGACATTGTGTCAAGAGTCCTTGCTGCTTCCCAGAAAGGAAGAGGAAGACCCTGATTTGAGAAAACCATACAAGTTTTCTTGGTAGAAAAACAAAGCTCCTGGATGGGAACCCTGACTGTACAAGTCAAGGGACGAGACCATGAAGCACAGTATGGGCCAGTTCTCAGGTGGGATCACACAGCTCACAGGCGGCTTCTTCCTCCCGGCCCGGGCGCGCCCTGGTTACGTGCTGGTGCACACCCACGTTACGCTCTGCACAGCGGCTGAGCGGCAGCAGCCCTCGGCTTCCAGATCCTTCCCTGGCGCCTAACTCTTCAGGGACACGAAGCCCACCAGGTCCCGAGGGCCCCCCAGGCCCGATGCGCACCCCGGCCGCCAGGCGAGCGCAAGGCCGCGTCACAGCTCGCGTTTGACCCAAGGCCACCCCCAGGCCGACCCCAGGACACGCCGCCCCCGGGCCGGGCCGGGCCGGGCCGGTGCCGCAAACACTCACCTTCACCAGCGGCACGATCCCCTTCAGCCTGGTGGCCGCCGACTCGTACTCCGGCGCCAGCCGCTTGCAGTGCCCG
>VYZM01004269.1:131714-143840 GCA_013398915.1 Dromas ardeola | reverse complement strand
AGGGGCTGGGGCTGGGTCTTGGGGAGGGGATGGAGCTGGGGCTGGGGCGGGTGCCGGGCTATGTGGGCAGCCCGGTGGCAGCTGCGAGCACAGCCCGAGTGGGGCTTCGTCCGTCGCTCCCTCCCGCTCCCTCCCGCCGGCCGGCGCCTCCTGCTGCCTCTCCAGAGCCTGCGCGCCGTCCGTCGGCTGAGCACCGCGTCCCGTCCCGCTGCCACCGCGCTGCTCCACAGCTGGCCGTGCCGCCGCCCTTCTGCCCTGTCCTGGAGCTGTGCCATCCTTGCTGTCGTGGCCCCTCTCTCCATATCTCCGATGCTGCTCCAGGTCTTGGTGAGCCGAGACACGGTGGAGCGGCTGCTGCAGAGCCAGCGGGACTGGGAGCAGAGTGAGCTGGGACGCCTCTGCCGCCCCCCTGGCACCCTGGGTGAGGGTCCCGGCCCGCAGGACATGCTGGTGGTCCCGCTGGTGGCAGCTGCCAGACCAGGGGACCAAGATGAGACTGTGCACTGCCGTCCCCAGCCCTGTCCCTGCTCATCCACTTCCTGTCCCTGGTGCCCTCCCATGCCCTGCACACACACTTTGTGTACCTGCTGCCCGGTATCCCCTGTCCTGTCCCCTCCCTGGGCTGGCCCTTTGTCCCTGGTGCCCAGTGTCCCCATGCTGTCCCCTCCCTGGACGGGCCTTGTGCCCCTGGTGCCTGGTGTCCCCATGCTGTCTCCTCCCCGGTTGGTACATCCCCCTCGTGTACCCTGTGGTGGGCCCTGTGGGGGACCTGGGGCTGGGGCCAGCCTGCTGAGGCTAGCTCTGCAGCCCCTGTGCCCAGCTATGTCGACATGCATGCCAACTTCCCTGCGGTGTGGCGCGCAGCCCAGCTGTCTGCCATGGCCCCCCAGCAGCTGGAGGGCTGCTGGGACCCCGTGCTGCGCCCTGACCAGCTCCGGGCTGCCCTGGGCCAGGCCAGGCAGGTGAGGGCAGATGCGGAGGCCATGCTGGTGGGGGTGGTGGGTCTCTGCTGGGCTGGCCTGGGGGGGAATGGCCTTGGCAGGTGCTTTGGTGGCCTTGGGGGACTGCCATGGGGGTGATGGTCTTGGGGGGCTGCCTGTGGGAGGGCTGTGCTGGCCATGGAGGATGGTGTCCTTGGGGGGCTGTGCTGGTCCTGGAGTCTGTCTGTGGGGGGCTGTGCTGGTGCTGCCCAGGGATGCTGGGCTGGGGGCTGCCAGCAGCTCGCAGTGCTGCTGGTGCCACAGCTGTGGGGCAGCGCCCGGGCGCTGGAGCCAGCCCAGACCCTGCGCCTGGGCCAGCTGGCCACCCAGCTGGGCGAGCTGGAGCTGCAGGAGCTGCTGCTCCCTGACTGGGGGGCTCTCTCCGCCCTGGGGGAGCTGGACAACTGGTCGCCCGAGCAGGTGAGGTGCTGGGGGCTGGGGGGGCAGGGGGTGGCTGGCCCCTGTGACGGGCTCTCCCCCAGATGCAGGCCGTGGTGTCTGCCTTCCTGCGGCAGTGCGGGGCGAGCACCCGGGACCTGGGGTTCCCCGAGCTGGTGGCCCTGGGGCACCTGCTCTGTGGGCTGCCGACAGCCGAGCTGCGAGGCATGGACAGCCGGGAGCTGAGGTGGGCGTGTGCCCACGGGGAGCAACGGCAGAGCCCCCAGTCATGGCAGGCACCGCCTGCTGCCTCGGTACAGGCAGGGATGCTGCCCCCCAATGCTGCCCACTCCCCGCAGCAAAGCTGCCCCTTTCCTGGGCTCGCTGAGCCTGCGCTGCACGGAGCAGCAGGCGGAGGTGCTGGCCGCCGACCTGACCTCCAGCGCTGCCTTCGGCCCTGCTGCCGCCTGGGGACCTGAAATCTTCGCGGAGGTTGGGACGCTGGCAGGTGAGGGCTGGGACAGCACCATGCCCCGTGGTTGCTGCTGCCTGCCCTGCCAGCCTCTGTGCCCGGGGACAGCGTCCTGACCCCGCGCTCCGTGCCCCAGCTGGGCTCCCTGACATTGTCCTCTCTGCGCTGGTTCCCGAGCAGATCTGGGCACTCACACCCGGGCCATCGCTGCCATCCCGGCATCCAAGTTCGCAGTGAGTTCCTGGCATCCCCCACTGGCATGCTCAGCTGGGCCATGGCACCATCCCCTGCATGCAGGGGAGGGGGCAACCCTGTCTGGGCCAGCGTGGTGGGAGCCCCCCACACCGGATGCTGATGGACGGAGGAGGGACGTGTTCTGGCTGCGCTGGGGAGCGGGTGCAGGGCCTCGCCGTGGCTGGCTGCCCTCTCCCCACAGGTGGTGTTTGGCCCAGCTCAGCTGCGCACCCTCTCCAGCGCCCAGGCTGGGGCTGTCACCCCATGGCAGTGCCGGCGGCTCGGCAGCGCCCAGCGCCAGGCCCTAGCCAGTGCCTGGCGTGGGGGAGAGGCTGCCCGGGATGGCCAAGGTGAGAGCAGCCAGGCGGCTTCTGTCCCCACATGGCGCCCAGCCTGCTGCTTGTCCCTGCTCTGCTCCTCTGGGCTCAGCACAGGCGCCCCGGGGTACCAGGAGGGCTCAGGTGGTGCGAGTTTGGCCCCGGTTCCACAGCACTGCCCCGCAGGGATCCTGGCCCCTCTGCCTGCCCGGCTCCTGCTGCCTGTCGTGCGTGTCCCATCACACCTCTGCCCAGAGGAGACCCCCCTGCTGCCACCCCTGCCCTAAACCCAGGTCCTGAGCAGCCGCTCTGGGGCAGCAGCAACCTGTGCTGTCCCTGCCCAGAGCTGTGCGTGCAGGCACTCTGAGGGCTGCCTGGGCTGTGAGCTCCTCCGCAGCGTGCCGGGGCTGGCACGCTCACCTCTGATGGTGCTTTCTCTCCTGCAGCCAGGAGCGGAGCCAGTCCCTGGCTCTCCTCCTCTGCCTGCCCCGTTGCTTTCTGTGAGCATCCCAGTAATAAACTTGTGATGGGCACCCCGCTCTGATCCCCGCCTGCCTGCAGCACCTTTCCCTGCATGGCCCCGACTCTCCCTGCGGCTCCTGGCCCTGGCTCCCTACCCACATGCAGTCCCTTGTGGCCCCCCCCGACCAGGGCAGCCCCAGTGGCCCCCCCAGGCCTGTTCCCCAGGGCAGCAGTGGCTCAGGGAAACCCCAGAGAGGGCTGCTCAGGGCAGGCACAGGCAACCCAGACCCTGATGAGTGCCTCTGCAGGGGCACAGGGGAGAACGACGGGTGCTGGGGATCTGGGATAAGGAGGAGACAGACCCATGGCTACAGCAGCACAGGTTTATGGGATCTGGCCTGGCGCGTTGTGGGTAACAGGACGCAGCGACATGCTGGGCACAGAGATGGTGTAAGCTACAGGGAGAGCTGGGTGCCGCGGGGCTGGCGCTGCCTTGGTCCAGCTCAGTGCCGGAACTGCGGCACCGCGGTGGGGATGCGGATGTCTTGCCCCTTCTCCAGCCGCCGCTCACAGTCAATCAGGTAGTTCACACCGTCTATCACCAGCTGCACCAACTCCACCTGCACCAGGAGCACATGCGTCCTGACTCGGGGGCTGTCCTGGGAGACACCCCAGCCGGGCACCCTGCTGGCCCCACGGCATGCAGGGCAGGCACTGCCACCCCGGTCTGCGCCTGCTGGCCCCAGCATGCAGCTCTGGTGCTGTTTGGGTGCCACGGGACTGTCATGCACACGTGATCCAGAACCTCCCTCCCCAAAAGCAGCTTTGCCCAGCACCCACCTCTGACTTCCCCAGCCGGTCCAGGTTGGAGATGTCAAAGACGCTGCCAGTAGCCGCAGTGTCCACACCGCCTGTCCCACGCTTCTGTAGCCGGAGGTTCTCCAGGATCTTAGGGAAGCGGCTGTCCTGGTGCCCGGAGAAGGTGTCAGTGCTCAGCGGGACCATCAGCAAAGGAGTCGGGGCTCTGCAGCCCACTGCTCCCCGGGCAGCCCCCACCGCTCACAGGATCCCGTCAGTGGGCTCACAGTCCCCACAGGCATCCCTGCCCTGAGCAGATCCAGGTTGACACCTGGGTCCCCACCCCCTCCGGCTGCGGATGCAGGCATGGGCTGGATCATATGCTTCCTGGGGGAACCCAAGCAAGGTCCCGTGCACTCCTGCACCTCCCGCACGGCTGGGTTCCCTGCGCCCCGCGGCTGTGGCTCCCCACAGGACCAGCCATGGTAATACCTTGCTGAGCAGTGGCAGCTTGATATGGACGCCCGCTCGCAGGCCGGTGCCCAGGTTGGAGGGGCAGGTCAGGATGTAACCCAGCCTCTCATTCCACATGAACTCCCAGCCTCGCTCCTGGATTAGCCGCTCCACCTGGGTTGAGGCACAAGCAGCTGTTCAGCCCCTGTCCATGGGGTGCCTGGCCCCCGGCACGGCGCGGCTGCTCCTCGGGCACTGTGCAGCCCCAGCTGAGCACAGGGGGCCAGCGCCGCAGCAGCCCTGCGTGCCCTCGGCCTCTGGGCTGGTGCAGTGGGGGCCGGCGGGTGCTCACCTCCTTCAGGCCCCGACAGAACCGCTCGAAGACGCGCTTCATGTTGCCACCCTTCTCCATGGAGATGACACGCGTGTGGTCCTCCTCATTGATCCAGATCAGGAAGGTCTTCTCATTGTTGTGCCTGGGGACAGGGCAGTGTTCGGCTGCGCTGGTGGCCGGCAGAGCCCTCGTGCCCACCCAGCCACCTGTGCCAGCCCTGCCCATGCCCCTTCTGTCCCTGCAGCCATGGTGCCAATGCTGCTTCATGATCCTGGTGCTCTGCCTGCGCCCATGGCTGGGAGCGCGTTGCCGGAGCGCAGCCTGGCAGCGAGGCAGACAGCCAGGAGATGCTCATGGAGACAGGCCAGAGCTCATCCTCACGCACCACTGCGGGTGACAGCTGCTGGCTCCAGTGCCGTGGGCGCAGGCAAGCGGTGCCAGCGTGGTGGCAACCCTGCCTGGACTGGGGACAGGACCACGGCTCCTGCACTGTACAGGCAGCAGGAGGGGACTACAGGTGTGGGGTGCACGTTGGGGTGCTGGGTTAGGGGGCAGCCGGAGCTGGGGACCATGTGTGCTGCGGAGGTGTTTTCTGCGAGGCTGCTATAAAGGTGTTGTGCCAGCGAGGGCGGTGTGGGCGAGTGCGTGTGCTGGCTGTCACAGTGCGGGTGCGTGAGATGCTGCGTGGGATGCTGCATGGCTGTGCAGAGATGCTGAGAGGGAGCAGCAAGATGCAATCGTGGGAGGATAAGATTGGGGGCAGGTGGAGTGTGCAGAGAGCCAGGAGGAGCGCTGGGGATTGCCTGGGGAGCAGAAGCAATGACAGGTTTTTGGCAGCCTAGAGTGCGGGGTGCTGCAGGACTGTAAGAGTGGGCAGGACCGACAGCAGGGGCTGGCTCCCAGGTCCCAGTTCTTAGGAGGACACACTGGTTTTTGTATGGAGCGGCTGGCTGCTGACTGAGGTGCACAAGGGGCTTGCTCCCAGGTCAGGTGTGAGCAGGGAGAGCCCAGCTCGGTGTGATCACAGAGTCTGGGCTGAGCGTGGCCCGGGGGCACCGGGGTCTGCGGTGGGGTGAGCATGGGGGATGCGGGTGGCAGGGCTGGGGCAGCCGGACAGAGCAGCAGCGTCACCCGCCTTTCTGCCCTGCTGGCTCCCCAATGCCACGGCAGATCCTCACCAGATCCCTCGGGCGTCGGGCCAGTCCCGGGCCATTCCTGCTGCTGTCAGGAGCGGGGACACTGGCTTGTCGAAGAGGAAGTGGTCCTGGAGGGAGGCAGAGTGTGTGGGCTCACCAGGGCTGCGCGGCCGGTACCAGGGCACCCCGTCTCACTGGCCCCAACCTGCCATGCATCGCAGCTGTCCCCACCTGTGGGCAGGAGTCCCCGCCTTCCTGGCCAGGGAGGCAGGAGGCTGCTGGTGCACAGCCCACCCCGTACCAGGGGCTGGGGGGACACTGGCTGTGTGCCATGAGCCCACCTTTCCCTGGGCATGGGCAGGCGCACAGGGTGAGACCCAGAGGGGGCCGTGAGCTGCTGGGGCTGTGTTCAGCAAGTTCCATCCTCCCCTGGGTTGGGGGGACTGAGCAGCACCTTGAGCACCCTCTGCATTGCAGGGCGGTCTCGCTGGGGAAGGGGGTCCTGGTCCCAGGACCAGCGGGGCTGGGAAACGAGGATACGGCCTCACGGAGAGGCAATGCTGGGGAAGGGGTCCTGGTCCGCGGGCACCCAGGGTGGCTGGCCAGCAGCTTCACCAACTCACATCAATGAGCTGCTGTTGCTCCTTCTCTGTCATCTCGCTGAGCCGGTAGTAACGTCCTGCCAGGTCGCCGGTGAGGCCATTCAGCGCCTCCACTGTCACCTTCTCCACCTCTCGCCGCTCGGCGCGGGTGCAGGCTGGCGGCAGGCTCAGCCCACGGATGCTGCGCCCAGTCCGGACCCGGGACGAGAGCACGTAGCGCTCGTCGAAGTGGCCAAACTTTATCTGGAACAGACAGGAGCCGTGGGGTGCTTACAGGGCGGTGCTGGTGCTGGCAGGGGCCCCATCCCCCAAGGCGTGGGGAAGTGTCCCCGTGTGCAGCACCGCTGCCCAGCTCGTGCACCTTGGTGGCATCCAGGTCTGTGACGTGCTTCATGGTGCGGGGGTTGTATCCGTTGTGCCGCTCCTGAATCACGGGGTCAAACAGGTCTGCAAACACCTGGAAGCAAGCGGGATGATGTGTGGCACTGCAGACCCAGCGCCCCGCAGAGCCCTGCCGCGGGCTCAGTGCAGCCCCACGGCACTGCGGGGGGCACAGAGGGTGGCTGGGGCCACGGTGCGTCCTGCAACACGATGACAACCCACGTGGCCAATGATGCCCGGGCAGGGGGGGCTCAGGGGCAAGGAGGGGGAGGTTGCATGGCTCTCGGAACAGCAGCGCTGAAGGAGCCCAGTGTCCCACAGGGACACGCTGGGGCTGGCCAAGGGGCCCCTCCCTGGGCTGGGCAGGAGGAGGTGGCAGTAACACCCCAGGCTGCTGGATGTACCGCATGTACCGGGACTCCTCTGGCTGCTGCAGGCACCCTGGAGAGCCTGGAGCATGGCAGGGCTCCGGCTGCTACTCACCTCGTAGGTTTCTTCATCGCCAGCTACCATGCCCACAGTCTTGATGAAGGGGTGGCCGGGGTTGTCGACACCCGTCTGGATGCACTGGTCCAAGGTCCAGCCATTTGGGGTCACTTTGTCACACAGCCTGGCATAGATGGCTGGCGTCAGGTTGCTGGCCATGCAGTTGTTGTGTTTCCGCAGGTCGGGGTACTCAGCACTGTGGAAGGAGAGACTGATGAGTCCTTTGGGGCCAGGGCACACCAGCGCTTGTGCCCCCGCCCCACAGAGACCCTTGAGCAGGCGTAGGCAGGGGAGGGAGGTCAAGCTGCTCTGCTGATCTGCAGCAGCGAAGGCAGCCGGGCGGAGGAAGGCAGCCACTGGCATCGCACAGTGAGGGCAGGGAGCAGCCCGAGCCAAGGGCTGACATTGCCACAAGGACAAAAGTCCATGAGCAAATCCGGAGCGGTTGTAGGGTGCGGCTCCTTATCAGGGCCCCGGCATTGGGAGAGCTTGCTGGGCGAGTGGCAACGGCCACGTCAGCTGCAGCCCCACGCTGGGGCACAGGCAGCTGGTGGGGCCTGTGCATGGGCTGCGGAGCGGGTGGGTCTCGCTTCCCTCCTTCTCCCCAGGGCTGCCCACAGGGAGGGGGCTGCTCCCGCTGCCCCTTTGCCCAGCCCCAGGGCCTGCCCATGTGGCGAGCATGGGGCACACAGCCCCCGGGGGCCCTGCCGTGTCTGGCGCCCAGGCCCCCATCCCTTCGCCCCCTGGGTGCTGTGGGGCAGGGGATGGGTTGACCCCGATCTGCAGCCGGTGGGAACCGCACTGCTCTGGTGCAGTTCATTGTATTAGGGGGACGCTTTCCTCTAATCAGCTTAGCGGGAGGCCGTCTCCTGACCTCATTCCCACCTTAGCCAGGCTTTGGGATTGTTCTGCGCTCGCACAGGGGGATTGGCAGGGCAGGACCCTGAGAGCGCTCTCCTTCACCAAATCCCTCCTACTGGGAGGTGGTGCCTCCGCTTGCCTCAGTGCGGCAGGACTGGCCCTTAACAGCCCAGGCGACCTGGCTAGTGGCCAGAGGGGTCCCGCAGCCCTGGGGACACCTGTCCCCTCTCCCAGGAGGGGCACTGCCTTGTGTGTGTGGGTCCATGTGGGAGAAGAGGAGCCTGGGCTAGTGCAGGTCCGGGTCCGTGGGAGCAGCAGCCAGCCACCATCCCCAACAGCGAGTCCTGGCAGTCGCCCAGCGCCCAGGTCCCGCTCCAGGGCTGAGCCAGCGCTCGGCCCCCGTGCTGCAATGCAGAGTGCTGTCGCTGCCGCCGCCTCCTCCCCTGCATCTGCAGGCCAAGGAATGTGCGTTGGCTCTTCGCCTACGGCTTGGCTACTGCCTGTGGCTTCCTGTGCCTCGTAGAAAGAAAGGGAGGTAGGGCTTGCATTGTCTGCTCTGCGTAGGGAAGCACTTGGCTCCAGCCTGGACCAGTGCAAGGAGGCGTTAGGTCCGAGCAGGAACTCATCCCAGGCCGTGCAGGCAGAGGGCTGATCCACCAGCCCACGCACGTATCTGTGCTGTGTTGAGATGCTCCAGGTCAGAGCCGGACTCATTGTGTATGGGACGCAGCCTGCCTCAGCTTCCCCAACACTCTTGCCATCAGCTGGCTACCGACCCACGTCTCCCCAGGGAAAGACTCTGGTAAAAAGCATTTGCTGATCAGAATGGGAGACTTGGACAAGTTCCTCCCCGGCCCCCAGCATGGCTAGTGCCACCTGGCATGCTGGGACCACAGCCTGCCTGCTGGGCTTTCCACTCTGGTGGTAGCGGACTACGTCCAGAGAGCCAGCAAAGGCTGCTGCAGGAAGCAAGATTACTTCCAGTCAGCAGAAGATTGCTGTAGGTTTGTGCATGCTGCCTGCTATGGTCACTCTGTACCTTCACTGAGGTGTCCCGAGAGTCCAAAACCCCGAGCAACTCCGGCCCCTGGCTGCAGGCTCCGTGCCCACTGCGGTGCTGATTTGGCTCCTGGCCCGAATACACCCACCAGGAGCAGCCCCGAGTCACAGCCAGCAAACCTGGGGACTCTCTTCAACCCTTCTGGAGCACCCGAACTAAGCCGGGTGGTGCCAGGATCAGCAGGGCAATGCAGGGATGAAGGCACTGGACGCCCAGTGCTGTGCTTACGAGCGGTGCCTGCAGAGCTGCGGGGAGACGTCCCATCTCTGCAGCCCGAGGGAGGGCTCGGCAGCGGGCACCCACGCTCTCCTGGGCATCCAGGTGTCCTCTGCCATCAGCATGACAGTGACACTGCTCTTGGCCTTACTGGGGCTGATTTGGCCCCTTGTTTTTTGTCCCCAAAGCTGGTTTTTGAATTATGACCCCTTCAGCACCATCTTTTGTTCCTGGTGCTGCGCAGCTGAGCCACAGGCACTGCTCCGCCCCAGCTCCCGGCCACAAAGGCTGGAAGTGTCTTCAGTGGAAGGTGGATGTCTGCCAGGAGCGCGACTCAGTGCCACCCGTGCTGCCGTCCTGCCTGCAGCAACTGCCCTCACTGCCCTGGCACCAGGAGGTGCTTTGCGCGGGAGGAGACCTGCATTATCCATCCATCCACTGGCTGGGCAGCCTCTCCAGGAGCGGCAGCCCCTGCATTGCCCCGCGGCTCTTCACCGCACATCCAGCGGCCTCCGGCGCCCTTCCTGATGTCACCCCACCGAGGGCAGCCCCTTGGTGGAGGCGTGGGGACACTGGGGCAAGCGGGGCGGGCGCTGGCAGGGGGCTGTGGGTAGCTGAGCGCAGGGAGGAGGGGGCTCGGGCTTTGTGTGGAGACGCTTTGGCGGGGACCCCCAGTGCGACCGTCCAAACATGGTGCCGTCCCTCCTGCGGGAACCCACCTGGCAGCGGGTGCATCCTGCCCTTGGCGCCTCCGGGGGGTACCTGTGCCCCCCCAGCATGGCCCTTTGCACTGCGGTGCCTCTGACGAGCAGCTGTGGGGAGCTGCTCAGATCTCTCAAGGCTGTTGCCAGTGTCTGTTGTTATTTAACTTAAAGAAGAGGAGCAAAATCCCAGGTGGGTTGACTCGTCCCTTCAGGGTGGGATGCTGTGGGTCACCCGTGGGCTCTGTCTGGGCTCTATTCAGGTGTCAGCACTGACACAAAACCATTCCCAGCCAAATAGACCCTCCCAGGAAGCTCATTTTAGAGCTTCCCAGTCACATCCCCATCCTCGATTTCATCCCCTCCTCCAGACTCAGCTCAGCCCCCTCCTTCCCACGGATGGTGCCTGTCTGTTCCCTCAGCCCCATCCCCCTTTTCAGCACTATGACCTGTTTGTCCCCAGACCACTGACCTTGCCACAGCAGCGCAGCCAGCTTGGCCCCTGCCTCAAGCCACAACAAGGATGCAGCCAGTGTTTTGTGTGCAAGGGGACACTTGTGTGCCCAGGTGAAGCAGGGATAGGCCAGCTCTGCCCAGGCCCCAGTGCCCTTGCCACAGGAGCAAGACACGGGCAGAGTGCCTGCCCCTCTCACACCAGCCGGGGGGTCTCACAGGTTTTTTCCTTCACCATCCTCACTTGGTGAATACCTGATGTCTGTGGCCCTGCAGTTGTTCAGAAGGCTTGAAAATACAGTCCTCATGGGAGGTGAGTAAACAGTAACATCCAGCCTTCATCATTCTTCAAACTGGCTCCATTTCCATCCCCCGGTTCCTGTGGCCCGACCCAGCGCGTCTGAGCCCCAGCGCCAGCTCTGGGCACGCAGCTCCCTGCACGAGCCCTGCAATGCAGCGCCGCACCGCCCTCCCCGCACGCTGTTTGCTGCAGGGACCATGGCAGCCGCGTGTGCTTGGAGCCGTAACGTGCTGCCACCTTCCCCGCTCCGCTCCTCCACGGTGCGCAGCGGGGAGAAAACCCTGCTCCTCACTCTCCTGACCTGCCTCCGAGCTGAGCTGGGCCGAGCAGACAGTGCCAGTGTCAGGTGGAAGGACCGGCGGCCGCCACGTCCCTTTCCCCTCCCAGCCCTGTCCCTGCCCCACACGGTCCTTGCGAGGCACAGGCAGCCCCTGCCTTGTGCCCTGGCCCCCCACGCTCCTCGAGGACAGGCAGTGTGGGTGCCAGCAGGACCTGCCGTCACCTCTCCTGGCCTGGAGGCTCCCCTTCCCCACTGCTACGGACAGCGACGGCAAATGGAACAGCCATAATGCCCTCCTGGGGCCCAGCCAGGCTCCCCAGGGCAGCCCTTGGCAGAGTGGCTCAAAGGGGGAGTGACACGAGACCTTCTGTGCTGGAGCTTGAACCTTAGCACCGCTCTGCAGCTGGGACGCTGATCTGGCTTAAGGGATCAGGCACAGGCTGGGTAAATAGGGCCAGCGGCTCTTGCAGAGCCAGCATTACCCCAAAAGCACCCCTAAGCCAGACCACAGCCGTGCCAGTGCCTGCCTGGCCTGGCTCAGCCCCCTGCCCACCCCCAGGAGTCCTGAATGCACATCTCAGGGCTCGTCTTCATCCAAA
Source organism: Dromas ardeola (assembly GCA_013398915.1). Taxonomy (NCBI): domain Eukaryota; kingdom Metazoa; phylum Chordata; class Aves; order Charadriiformes; family Dromadidae; genus Dromas; species Dromas ardeola. The sequence goes on along the minus strand of VYZM01004269.1, from coordinate 132,336 downwards.
ATTTGCCTGCAGGCCGGGGGCAGCCTGTGAGCCCCGCTGGGTCTCCCTTTAAAAACTGCCCCTGAGATGGAAGAGCGAGGACCTGCCAGGAAACCTTTTCTTCTGCACAGAGTGGTGCCAGCCCCGAGGGCAGGCGCGTGGGAAGGCTGCTACAGCCAGATGGGGTCGGGCCAGGAGCTGCCGCCAGCCCCGGGGACTGCGAGGAGCCTCCGTCTCTGCCCCGACCCCGGCTCTTGCAGACGGAGCTGTCGGGTGTTTCGCCAGGAGAAGGGAAAATGAACCCCTTTTGCTCCATCCTGTTCCCACCAGGACGCTGGCAACTGTCCCCTGGCTCCTACGACAGCAGGGCCGAGCCTGGGGTTTGAGCTGGCCCACCCCCCTGGGCAAGTGCCCCCAGCCCCGCTGGCAAGCACATGTCCCCCCCGTCCCACTCCAGGCTGGCAGCTTCTCCCGGTGCTCTGCCACCGCCGGTAGTCCCAGGGCGCCCAGCCTGGAGCAGGAGGATGCCCCCAGGGAGGGCCCCGCCGCGCAGCCCTGGTACCGCGGGGGGGACCAGTGGCCACCCGGTCCCGCGCCCCGCCGGCCCCAACGGGTCCGCGCCGTTGGGGCGCGGGGACGGCGG
>VYZM01004269.1:38985-130249 GCA_013398915.1 Dromas ardeola | reverse complement strand
CGGCAGCCCCTCCCGGCCGGCTTGGCCTGGCCCTGGCCCTTTCCCTGCTGGTGTCGGTGCCGCCCGATCCCTCTCCCGGCGCCGGGGCGGCCGCCGGGTGCTTGTCTGCGTGCGGCCGGGCCCGACCCGGTGGCTGCCCCCGGAGGAGGAGCCGCCGCCCCCCGGGACGGGTGTGTGTCCGCGTCGCCGCCGGGCTGCGGGGAGGGGGCAACCGGGGCCAACGAGCCCGCAGGCTGCGGTCTGTCTGCTAGTAACGCAAAACCAACAAACACCGTGAATTACGCCTTCAAAATCCAAGGCATCTTTAAACTCCTTCATAATCTTGTTTAAAAAACATTAGAAGGTATTATTTTATACTTCTGTTTGTTAATAAACCTTTATTATTAGTTACAGTCTCAGAGAAATTCTGGTACTGTGAAGTTGCACACTTGACAATCTCATAAATCTCATTAAAAGCAGCCTCTGGAGGCAAGAATTGGTCTTACTGCTACAGTTGCTGTGTGAGCAACGTAACACTTGCCCAGATGTGGAAGTGGCAAGCCAACGTTTTTTTTTTTAACTAAATTTGCAAAGGGCGTTGTCTAGCAGAAGGGGCTCCTGCTCAGGAGACCGTTGCCCCCGTGGCCACGCTCTGACTGGGTTTGAGGATGTTGGTGGATCCAGAGGTCCCGAAAGTGCTGCTCGAGCCGGAGGGGCTGCTCGTTTAGAGCTTGACTTGTGCTTCCTGGTTGTGAACTCACTGAACTTCTGTGTTAATACAGCACGGAAAGCTTTCTTTGATACCCCAAGTCCGAATAGCTTTTAATTATTAACTCTGGAATAGGTGTTCTTTTTCTTCTGGAGCAATTAAGTGTCCATGATAACAGTTCAGCTTTCACCTTTTGTATTTAAGTATGTAATTAACCTTAATACAAATAGCCCTTGTGACAATGGGGGTAACTCTTTGGGTAGAGGTACTTCAGTGGTCATGCATACGGAGGTACTTCATGCACCGAGGCCTAAACTTTCAGGGGTTTTTTTGTTTGTTTGGGTTGGTTGCTTGTCTTAGTGCCCACAGCAGTTTCAGGTAGTTCAACAAGACATTGGCAGCATTAGCATTCTGAAATGCCAGCTATGTGTATTCTTAAGGGTTACAATCCTGCAGGTGCTTGATCTGGCTTAGGTCCGGCTGTCGGTCTGTAGCTGTTGCCCATGTGGGTTGTCTGCAGGTGGTGGTACCCCCAGGCTCCCGTCTCCGCTCTGAGAGATGCCTCTTCTACCGCTGCCAGCGATGGCATCAGCCAGGTTTGGCTGCTGCAGGGATCGCGCTTTCAGTTGTGCATCTGCACCTGTAACAGGCTTTGCTTAAAAACCAACACAAAACAGAAAAACAACACCCAAACCCACTCTTTCGGTGGTTAATGCCACACTGACTGCAAAGTTAATACAAGGCCTGATCATACCTTCTTCTGTCTTAAATTTCTGGTACCTCAGAAGTGGGGCACAAGGAATAAGTCTCTCTACCTTGTGAACATCCTTATCTCAGCGGCGCCAGAATGATCTGCTGGGAAACCGGAAAATGACTTACTATCTCATCTGTTATCACTAATACGGGGTAGTCTAGGGAGCTGAATTAGTCCCAGGACACTTAGAGGCAAGGTCTACATCTCGGTTTCAGGTTGTGTGTCAGCAGCTTCTGGTTGCCGTTAGGTGATTACGGTAACCTTTGATATGCCTGTAGCTGACGATACCTGCCTTTCTTGGAAGAGAGTGTGGGAATGTCTTTAGCTGTAGCCACTGGTGTCTGTGATGGGACTGGCAAACCTGAATATTCCGTATTCAAGGCCAGAACCATCTTTACCTTTTTTGTGTGTATGCCAGAGCCGTGTGTTAATGCTTTTGTCCCTCTTGGACAGTACAGCCAGCAGCATTAACTCAACACTTAATTTTCTTGCTGTGATTAGTGAAAGGTGAGACCGTAGAACTCTCAGCAAGTGGAAGCTGGTCTGAATGGTGACCTCTAGGACCAGTTAGCTCACGAAGCGATGAGAATGGTGTAGAACCATCAGCATCGTGTACCATCAGTGCCTCTCACAGCTCCAGGTTTGAAGAAGGGAAGTAACGGTGTGGAGGTGGTGTGGGCTGAGCTTGGACCCTACTTCTTACTCTGATTCTGTAAGGGAAGTTGTGACCCTGCTGGCATACAAACTCTTTGGTAGCCCAGCACTGGAGCTAATTCAGGTATGGTGGCAAAACCTGTTATTAGCCTTTGGGAGCAGAATAGAGCTCTTGCCTGTTTCCCTTTAAGAGCAAGAGTCTGTCTGAGCTTTAGATACCTTAGTTATGCCTGTAGCTGAAAGCTCTGTTTCATCAAGAGTCTAGTCAGATGAGGGATCTACTTTAAAAAGAAACTTGAAAAAGGTTTTCGTTATACCCTCTCCCTTTCCCCTCACCAGAAACAACCTGAGGTGATGAGGTTTTCCCTGTTAACACCAAGGGGCTGCCTGATGCATCAGTGGCCATCGGCTTCATCAAGGCTCTGGGTTTTCACCTGGTTTGAGTATGGCGTGTCATGGCCTCTAGAAACAGGTACAGAACAAGGCAGAGGCTTTTTTCTGGGATAGGAGCAGGAATGTAGAGAACACAATGCTTTCTTCGTTCGTAGGGCAAAGGTTTTCCTGCTGCTTGATCTGTTTTTTCCAGGAGGGAGGGGAGAGTAAGGGATTGGAGAAAACAACCCTCCTCCTCTTCTTGCATGGTTTACTTCATTAAATCATCAGCCATCAAGCTGATAGTGTACTTGCTAAGGTCTCGTTCTGCGCTGGCATGCTGAGGCAGCAGGGCACAGGAATGAAAATGGTTCTGGAGCGTGTTGGGAATCCTGCTCTTGTCCTCACGTAGAAATGGCAGGGCTATATGGAGCACACAGCAGAATGCCTGTGTAGCCTGGTCTGCCAGCGCTGTTCTCGCACCAGCAGAGTGCACTGATGGTAAGTTACAGCTTTAACTCTCCCTGATCGGAGGCTTTTCTGTGCTGGGGGTGCCCTGTGCCCCAAGTTCGTGTGGCACCGGGGCTCGGCACGCAGGCAGGGACCGGCCTGGGCTGGGACTTGGTGGAGGAGATCGTCCTTGGTGCGGTAGGTGCAAAGTCGGGGCTTGCTTGTCAGCCTCATGGTTTCTGTTGTGCTGCTGTCCCTCCCCCGGTAGATCCAGTGTGATAACCCACTGGTTTGCAGTTGAAGCAGCACCTGGCAGCGCGGCTTTGGGACTGCGTCTGCTGTGCTTCTGCTCCAGCGCTTTCTCCGGGCACTTACGTGTTACATCCCCTGTCCTTCCTGGGAGCACAGACAGCCTTTTTGCCTGGAGGCATGCTTTATTTTTACCCTTATTTCTGAGAGGATTTCACAAGCAGCTGGATTGCTCTGTGTGTTTGTTTCTCTTGCCCGTTCCCACCCTGCTCAGATGGATTAAGGCAGTCTCCCTCCTTGGTTCCTGGTGAGGGGTTCTCACTACCGTGTGACGGCGCTGGCAGCAGCCCAGCGTGTGCCGCCTCAGCTCCGGGCTGGGAACTGATGGCTCTATGTGGCCGTATAGCCTCCTACAGTGTGATGGCTGTAAGGAAACCATGCTCAAAAGAGGAGGAAATACAGTAAGTCTCAGTCTGTGAGCAGTGGAAATCATGTGAGAGCATGAGAAGCAGCGGTAGAGTGTCTCACATCCATTTTTAGGAAGTACTTAATAAGAGGAGTTGTTCACAATGTCCTCTTCTCAAGGTTGCACTTACACGGGAGCACTGCTTTTCACCACTTTATTCTTGGGAAAAACATGGTAAAGGGCAACCACTTGACATTTATCTGTGTGCAGCTATGGTGAACAGCTGTGTCCTTGGTGTGTGCAGGTCATGCGTACTGCGTCTTCAAACTCTGTCACTTCTGCGGCAGGCAGTGCTGCTGTTGTAGCTGACAGTGCGAGGCACGCTCCTTCCCTGGCATTTATAAAGCATAGCTTGTGTGCCGATAATTATCCTCCATGGTCACAGAGTAGATCAGAGCCAGCTTGCAAACCCAGAAGCCCTGACCTCCCGCGATCCAAACTGTTGCTGATGCTTCCTCCGTGTCCACTTTTCCTGCCGCTGCTTCCTTTTGCCTCTTCCTGTAAACTCATGTGCTCTCAAACTGGTCTCTCTGTTACTCTAGGTCTTCCTGAGCTGAAAGGATGAAAATTGGCGATTGGAAAGTCACCATCACTGTCCTAAGCTTCATCCTAATTTCTGGACTTCCATTTGATGTATTTGGTAGTACGAGCCTGCGAGAGTGTCCACTGTCCCCTTCCGTGATTTAGACAGCGGCTTGGAGCATGCATCACTGTAAGGTTTACATTATTTCAGCGTTAGCGGTGACACTGTCCCTGTCCCAGTTGGTGCAAAGGGGTTAATTGCACGATGGAGCTGCCTGTGTAAAATGGTCCTGAATACTGGACCCCTTCCCACCCTGGGGAGTCTCATCCTGCTCCCCCAGTTTGTGCTGGGCAGCAGTCCCTGGTCTCGCTCATGCCAGACCAGTCACTGCCCACCCCACTGTCACCTGCTTCCAGTGGCGTCAGCCAGCCCCTGGCTTCCCTGAGTCTGACCTTCTCTATCCCTTTCTGCATGCTGCTGTGATTCCAGAGCGGGATGGTCGGCCACCGAAGCTGCCATGTCGTCCCTGACGACCTCCAGTGAGGGAGAGAACTCTGCTCCCAGGTTTGTTGTTGGTTCCAGGGATGATGAGACAGACTTTCTGGGATCAAACATGAAGACAGACGAAACTGATTTCTTTGAAGATGATGAAGAGGAGGAGTCGGTAAGGAGGTCCCGGTGTTCTGGGTTGGAGCATCTGTGCAGAATTCCTGGGTCTCCGCAGGCAGTCGGGACCACAGGGGACATGGCACCGGGCTGTGTGGCACAGCCGTGGGGAAGGGCAGTGTCACTTGTGACAGGATGCATTGTGTTGTCATGCAGCCATACTCAGTGCCTCACGCTGCAGTAAATTCTAAGCTGTTTGCTTGCAGGCCTTTTTCAGGTACGGTAGCAGATTTCTTTGTCCTAGCAACTTAACCCTGATACTCCTGTAAACCTTTCTGTTTCACTGGGGAAATTCTTGAGGAAAACTCTGGGAACTGTGGAAAGGGCAAATGTGTGTCTGCAGAGAGGAAGTGTTTACTCTTTTCCGTAATCTCCAGGAACAGGATGCAGAAAGGAGAATGATCTCCAGCTCCTGACTGCTTTTGGCCCCTATTCAGTGTTATATTAAATGTTGCATTTGCTGTTCTGCGTGTGGGGCTTTGATGCTGCAGGGCTGTTGCTGCTGCCTGTGCGAATTGCCGGGACCATACGCCAGCACAGTGGTCGTTTCCATTGCCTCTGTACCCCGAGTCTCCATTGCAAGTGGGTCGTTGACTTAGGAGCCCACATGGGCACCCTTCAAACCCACACAGTGTTGTCTGCCTTGATGCTCAGTGAAGAGCTAGGTATCAGGTGTGGTGAAGGATTTGGAAGCCCTTTCACTTCCCAGGTGTTGTTTTTGCTGTGGAACCTTGGCTTTGCAAGTCAGCGCAGTAACATGTAAAGTCTCAGCGTACGGTTTGAAGCCGCAATTGATTGTGCTGGGTGACCTGCAGTCCTGTGTGTCTCACTACATTTAATCTTGCTTGGGCCAGAATTAATCTGTTAGGAAAACGTCCAGTCTGGGGTTTCCAGATGGTGAAGGGAAGTCCACCACAGACCTTAGCCTATTCCTCCATTAGGGTTACCAATGCTTTTTAAATACACACCTTCTCTCTTGACTTAGATTTACTCAACTACATCCCAACGGATGTTGGTGTAACTTTGTCAGATATAAAGAAGAGCACTTGGTTTTCTTCTACTCATAGCTACTTACTCTTGTTACCTCCCCTTCATTTTCTCTCAGATAAGATAAACAGACTGAGCTCCTGGACATTTTTGCTATAAACATTTGCAGCTCTTCCCTGAGCCTGCCTAAGTCCAACTATCTGGGTGAGTTATGGCCCAGAGAACATGATGTGGGATTCCAGTCCCTGCTGCTTGTTCAGGTGCCAGATACTTATTTCTGACCTTAGCTTTAGCGCCCAGTAGAAGGAGGAGGTACATACTACCTGGCAAAGAAGCGGTTGTTTTGGGCTGCTCCTTAATGATGTCCCCCAGTGGACTCTAGTGGGAGCTGGAAGTGTGTATGGGTTTGAGTCTGTCAGGAGCTGTGAGTCCTTAAGTTTGGAAGAAAATCACCTGTTTGTTCTGCTTTGCTGCATTTCTATACTGTTATGGTTTAAATTCAGTAAAGCAATTGATGCTGTACTGAACCGTTGTCTGTCTTCTCTTAGCCACCTGAACGGCAGATTGTGGTTGGAATCTGTGCCATGACCAAAAAGTCCAAGTCAAAGCCCATGACACAGATTCTGGAGCGTCTGTGCAAGTTTGAGTATATCACAGTGGTGATTATGGGGGAAGACGTTATTCTGAATGAACCGGTGGAGAACTGGCCCTCTTGTGACTGCCTAATATCATTCCACTCCAAAGGTAAAAAGTCTGCAGCAGGCCTTCGCCTACTTGAGATCTGGGCAAGGGATCTTCCACTCATTCTCCCCCCCTCTCCCTGTATTTCAGGATTCCCCCTGGATAAAGCAGTTGCTTATGCCAAGCTGTGCAAGCCATTTCTGATTAACGACCTTGATATGCAGTATTATATCCAGGACAGGTAGGTGTCTGTGATCCACTGAAGCCCCTTCCCTCTGCCTTTGTCGGATTCCTCTTCTCAGCATGCTAGGCAAACTTTGTCTTCCTGACCACAAGCAAATGAGTGACGTGGGGAGGAAGGGGACCTTCGCAGCCCTTAGGTGTTGTTTATCCAAAACATGGAGGGGAATAGATTTGGGGGTAAAACCGTTGAGACTTGGCATGTTTCATTTTCTGGCGCAAATGTCTTGTAAGGAATGGCTGGATGAAGTAGGAAGTGGAAGAGATCTCACAGAATGAGACTGCCCCGACTAAGACAAAAAGACTAGTCTCTGAGTAAGAGAGCCGAGCAGTGGGATGGGGTTCTGGGACAGAAATTGGTCTCATTCTGAGGAGGGTGTGTTGGTCAGATACTTCAAGAGGCTTCTCAGTCAGCTGTTGGTAAAGGCAACCAGCAGTCACATCCTTCAGTGCACACAGCCAGACTGCTCTGGCTGCCTGTGGGTAGGGCTCATGCCAGACCCCAACCTCCTGCCATGTCTTTGGGTTGTGCGCAGTGTTCCTGTGGGTGCTGACAAGCACATAAGGTGTAATTCCAGTGAAATAATTGCAGTTTTCCCATTGACATCGGATGAAAAGAGGCTCTGCTGCATCTGCTTGGCCTGGGCGTTGGGCAGCTTAGCATGACGGGCACCCTTCGAAGGGCAGGTCTGGGTAGTGGCGTGTGCTAGGTGCGCTGCTGAGGATTGGGCATGTGCTAGTAAATGAGTATCCATGTTTAAGCCAGGTAGAGATATACTCTGGGACATCTCTGGAGCAAGACAGAGGCATGCCCCACAGCCCGTAGGTCTTCTCTGGAGAGCACGTGCTGAGAAGTATTTGCTCTCTGTCTTGAGGCTTTTTTGTGTTCATCTGACTTTGTTCTTCATCAGTGGCATGGACTGAGGACCTTCTAGACTCTTCTGACACTGTTTCTGTCCTCTACAGGCGCGAAGTGTATCGGATCCTTCAGGAAGAGGGAATAGACTTGCCCCGCTATGCTGTGCTCAATCGAGACCCTGACAGACCAGAAGGTCGGTGTCCAGGCTTTACTGAAAGCCATTTTCACATGCTGTACTATTAGAGATATTCCACAGAGAACAGGTACTGATAGTCAGCTTGAAGAAGCCTGATTCACGAGTCTGTTGTTTTTTGCGGACAGAGGTCCCAACAGCCAAACTGGCTACAGGCTGGGACCGAAGGGCTCCGCGCTAGGGCTGTCTCACCCTTTCCTGACATGCTGCTGCTGCGCTTTGTCTTCAGAGTGCAACTTGGTAGAGGGAGAGGACCACGTGGAGGTAAACGGAGCTGTTTTCCCAAAGCCGTTTGTAGAGAAGCCGGTCAGTGCTGAAGACCATAATGTGTATATTTACTACCCGACATCAGCAGGTGGGGGCAGCCAGCGGCTCTTCCGGAAGGTGAGGATGGGGACTTCAGTTTTGGTGTTGGAATCAACAGATCTGTGGCTCTGAGAGCCATGTGGCTTCAGGAGGGAGTGTTGGGGCAGCTGAGGGGGAAAGGAAGGTTTTGTGTTGGGGAAATCTAGACCTTCTTAGAACTTTTAGTTCAACCCCATCTACCTGGAATTGCAGAAGGACATATTTTAGTGGTAGTGCTTTGCCTTCCCCATCCTCTGTTTGACCCGTGTCCTGCCTAGCAGTCACGGAGAACTGTCCCTCATTGAATTGCATGCTGTTTTTTCCAGATCACTTCCTTAGTTTATCAAAATGATTTTTTTTTTTTTTAAATTTATGTTCCTGTCCTCTAACATCATTGTTGCCCTTCTCAGCTTAGTATAGCTTGCAAATGTGATAAATGCAGTATTTATTCCTAGATTCCACAGGGAATCTGCCCTTAATTACTTCCTCTGCTTTGCCAGCAAACACTTAATAGCTGTGATGAATTTTGTTTTCCAATCAGTTACGTATTTGCCATTAACAATCTTAAAATTATTGTTTCCTTAGCTAACATACAGGCATGCCACTTGAGGTTGTATCGGAAGCCTTACTAAAAATGAAAACAACATCATTATGTGTCCATAAGATCAGTCAGCTGTCCTAGAAGAAAGTTAAATTGGTCTGATTATCATCATTTATTTTCATTTGCGTATTAGCTAGGCTTCTTACTTTCTAGGTCTTTATCCATTGTTGTTTGTTCCGTATCCTTGAAGTGATCAGAGTCAACCTAATGGTATATAATAACTTTTCTCCTCTTTAAGGCCTGGAAAAGGACATACCTACTGTCTGCATTTTGGAGTCTCTTTTGTCCTCCATAAATAAGTGTGCTGTAATAGCTGTGGGTTCTGAGAGGTGTTCTGCTAATTCACTACATAAGGGATGAAATTTATGCTTTTTATTTTTCTGTCTCAGAAAAGAAGCCCCACGCTCTTCCCTGAGGTCTTTGTTCTGTGCTTTCAGATCGGCAGCCGGAGTAGCGTATACTCCCCAGAGAGCAGTGTGAGGAAGACGGGCTCGTACATTTATGAGGAGTTCATGCCTACAGATGGCACTGATGTAAAGGTAAGGAAAAGCCTGGAGTAGCTCCTTCCTTCTCCGGACCTGGGTGGCTGAAGTCCTGCTTAGTCCTGCTTAGATTCTGGAGCGTCTGTTTAAGCCGAGAGGTGCTGACTGTGCAGCTTGGGTCCCAAAGCGGGGAGCAGGTGTTCTCTAGGTCATAACAGGAGGAACACGTGAGACCATCCAATCTTCTTCTCTGTGTCTGCAGTGCAAATACCTTCTGGAAGCTGCAGTTAGTCTTGGTGGTTATGTCAGGTGTAACTATTTCTCTTCCCAGGTGTACACTGTTGGGCCGGACTATGCCCATGCAGAGGCTCGCAAATCCCCTGCTTTGGATGGGAAGGTTGAACGGGACAGCGAAGGGAAAGAAATCCGTTACCCAGTCATGCTGACTGCCATGGAGAAACTAGTTGCCCGGAAAGTCTGTGTAGCCTTTAAGGTCTGTGTTTTCTCTCCTATGCAAGCAGAATACTCCACGAATGTCTGATTCGAATCTCAGTCAGTGTTAAAACTTGAGCTCTGTTCCCCCCATGCCTCTGGTGTGGCAGTCTTCCACGCCTGATGCCAGTTGCTCTCTCTGCTGTCTGGGTGCAGCTGGTTCTGCTGGCCGTGAAGCTTGGTCTTCTTTTCTTCTGTTTTTCTTTTTTTTTTGTTCTATTTTTGAATTGGCTTTGGTGCACATCTGCGTTCTGTTTTACAGGTCGGTAGAGTGTGTGAGTCTAGGTATGTTTACGTGACATGTTCAGCAATGTCAGCAGAAGCAGCACTTGTTTACTTGTTCCTGCCCCCACTGCAATCTGCAGCCCATGCAGTTGTGCCAATACAGCTGTGGGCTTGTTCTGCCTTATGGCCTTTTCCACATAGTGATAGATGGCTTTGCCTGCACTGCTTATTGTCTGTATTTGTCAGTCTGGTTCAAAACAGTTGATTTAGAGGCAAGAAAGAGCAGGAGAGCCAGGAGCTGCTCTGTCTTAAACCTTTAGAGCTCTCGGGGCTAGATTAAGCCCTGACGGCTTAATCCAGAGGCTCGTGAGTTGGTCCTTTGATACAGTGGTGAGGGTGTAAAGATTACTCTAAAGGGCTGGTTACTGCTGGCTAGTGGCTGTATTTTCACACTTCATGGAGTGGGGGATGGCTGCAACGCCAGCGGAGCAGAGCTGGGCAGCGTGCGCTGTGTGCCCCACGGCGCTGGGCAGCTGCTGTCCCCTCGCTGCACTCCCTCGCAGCACGCCCAAGTCCTGTGTCCTCTGCTTCTTCCTGCAGCAAACAGTGTGCGGGTTTGATCTCCTGCGGGCAAACGGACACTCTTTTGTTTGCGATGTGAATGGCTTCAGTTTTGTGAAGAACTCTATGAAGTATTACGATGACTGTGCCAAAATCCTTGGGTATGTAAAATTCAAGTTTTGACAGCGAGTAAGGGAACTCATAGCAAAGTAAAATGAATGTGGAGTCCTGATCAGTACGTCGGAGAAGTGTGCAGGTAGTTCGTGTAGGGACAGTTGTTCAGCAGGTGAAAGCTTGCTCCAGTAGGAATGGGTTAATTATTTTTATCCCCTGGAGTTCCTGCCTGCATTGGCATTAGCTGTCTCTGTCTACAGCTAGATGTGTCTTACAGGACTTTCCAGTGGGTGCTAAGCCCAGCTGCAGTATTGGTGATGTGAGGGAAATTGGTGTCCCTCTGGGGTGCCCTAACTAGTCCATGGTGTGATAGGTGTCTCTGCGAGGAAGGTGAGGAGAAATTCTGTGACTCTCTTCAAATGTTTCAGCTGGACCGGTAAGGAGGAGGTGGAGAACCAAGGGAATGGAATTTCTTGTGAGTTTTGTACTCTAATTTCTTCCAGAAATATAATCATGCGGGAATTGGCTCCCCAGTTTCACATTCCCTGGTCCATCCCAACAGAGGCAGAAGACATCCCCATTGTCCCCACAACTTCAGGCACCATGTGAGTACCTGCCATGTTCTCAAAGAATGACGGTGATGGCTACATGAGGGACAGGGTGCAAACCCGCTCCGAGGGACTGACATCACCCAGCAGCATGGTGTTCTCCACCTGCTGTGTTGGTTGCAACCCTGAAATGCCTGTGGAAAGGCTTAGCCATGCACGTGGAAGGGGTGATAGATGGTAAATTAGTTGTAGGTTTGATGAATGCAGACGAGCAGTCATTGAAGGAATGACAGAAAGTTCTCACATGGCTTTCAGAAGGCCCAAATTCTTGATCAGCACAGGAAACAGACTGGGGTATCGCTGTAGCTGGCGCACTGTTCAGTAGGCTGCTACTCGGACAAAATGTGTGTTGAGCTGCCAGTGAAATGGGTGGAAAACAAATAGCTGAAGTATTCACGTTACCTGTACGCTTGGCGGACCCTCATTTGATACTATTGGCTTTACTAGTTTTCCACCACATAAGGCTAAAAGACCAAAGGCAAAAGTTTCTTCGTGATCCTCAGCACACTTGTATGAAGTGAACAAAGTAGGGGCTGCAGAAAAAGTAGATTGAGAGTATGTATTCATTCTTCCTTTACTGTGTGATCATTTGGAAAAAGTTGGCACACACAAACCCTGCACAGCTTGGAGGACTGCTGGCTGCAATGACACCGTGTGACAGTGAGACTGATAGAATCCATCCCTGTTTCTCTGGGATCCTATAAGAAGCAGTTGGATATTGTAGCATCTGAAAATGCAAACTCATGTAGCCCTTCTGAAGTTAGGCAGCCTTGCTACTGGTTTCTGCAGGTGGCTGATTGCTGCGGGATCTTTCTACGTACAGCTCTATTGGTTGCTCAAAGACAGGACTCCACCTGTATAACCATTCTTCTGAATCAAGTTGGTTTTTTCTTGAGTCTTTCTAAGTGGTCCTGTGAGCATTACACTAGTTGGACGTGAAAACAAGCTTGGCACAATTCAAAATGCTGTTTCTGTAGGTTCTATAACATCCATCCTGGTCCTTTCTGCTGCAGATGTGGTTCTTCCTGTCATATTGTGGTGCTGTGGTGCTTTTCCCTGATAGGAAACCAGATGACCTGATAGTGTCTGCAGTACTTCGGCTGCTTTTGCAGCCTTAGCTCTTGTGCCTTGTTTAGTCTGGGAGAAGTTCTCCTACTGATGAGGAAAGCAGCTGGCAAAAGGAAGGAACTGGAAGAACAATGGAAAGGTACTTTCTGGTGGCAATTCTGGAGTGTAGGGGCACATTTGTCAGGTGTATTTTGTGTTTCCCCAGGATGGAGCTTCGTTGTGTTATTGCAGTCATCCGGCATGGAGACCGCACCCCAAAGCAGAAGATGAAGATGGAAGTTAAACATCCCCGGTAAGAGTCAAGGCAAGAAGACGTGGTGCTGCTGGGAAGTGAGGAGGGCCTGTTCTATGAATCAAGAGGAGGAGCAGAAGGGCTGAGTGCACCGCAGGCAGTGCTTTTTCCTGGCTTCATTCAAGCAAATATTTTCTGCCCAGTTGAGGGAGTCCCCTTTCCCCATAAGGATCCTGGCACCTTCTATGTGAAGTCTGGAAGAAAGAGCGAAGGTTTGCTAGGTGCTGCAAAGGGAAGTGCCCCGCTAAATTGGATGCGAGTGACTGCTTCCTTTTCATACCGCAGCTGGAAACAGTTGTTTTCAGCGTTTCTGAAGCACAGGAAGGAGCTAGTGGGCCTGCTGGTTCTCCCTGAAGAACAGTGTGTGAATGCATATGTAGGGATAACAGTCCTTGTAGCATTGAAACAGCAGAAAATGGATCAGAGTTCTTTGTTGTCTGTTCAGGTTCTTTGAATTATTTGAGAAATATGATGGCTACAAGACAGGGAAGTTGAAACTGAAGAAACCAGAGCAGCTACAGGTGAGGGGGGTTCTCTCAGGGGTTACTGTGTGGGACATGCAGGTAATACAGATCACAGAGCGACACAATTCTTTGTGAGCGTGGAAACCCTCAAAAGGGCAACAGTTTGTCACACAAACACTCCCTTTCTCATTCCCCACCCCATGCACACTCAGCTGGGTGATGGTATGAGAGCAGAATGGAAACTGTTCCTGGCTGATGCGGACTGTAGGATGGGGATGAGCTGATGCAGCTTGCCCATCTGCTGTGGTTGCCTCTGGTGGAAGATGGGTCCAGGCTTGGGAGTGGGGCAGTTGGAGGCACCTGCTTGGTTCCAACTGCTTGGTTCTGAACAGGTCTGGAGCACAGTGTGGGGATGAAGCAACCTGCGGTGTGAAAGTTTGTCCTGCCTGAGCTGTGTCTTATGAAATGACGTGTTTCTGATGAGTGTCTATGTGAATGTGATGCTGGGTGAAGCCATCTGGAGGCCTTGCAAGAGTATGGTGGTGAGTCTGAGGCAGAGTTGCTGGATGCTTGAGACTGTCTGCTCTCCAACAGGAAGTGCTGGACATTGCACGGCAGCTTGTCTTGGACCTGGGAACCCACAGTGATTGCGAGATCGAGGAGAGGAAATCCAAACTGGAACAGCTGAAGAGCGTCTTGGAGATGTAAGGGTTCATGTCTCGGGGCACTGTGAGTTTGTCAGCATTGTGGGTCAGCATGCAATGTAGAAACAAGCTGTGCTGCCGATGTCCTGGCCAGCTGGCTCCCCAGAGGTCAGATTCTCCTCCATCCCCCATTAGCAGCTGTACATGAAAGGTGCCATGCTCCTAACGTTTTTTCATTGGCATCAAAACCACTGCTGATTCTTGTTCCGAGTTGTCATGGTTTAACCCCAGCTGGCAGCTCGGACCACGCAGCTGCTCGCTCACCCCTCTTCCCCAGAAGGGTGGGGAGAAGAGGGAGAAAAGGAGGAGAAAGGGAAAGGAAAAAACCTCATGGGCTGAGATAAAGGCAGTTTAATAAAACAGTAACAGAAAAGGGAAAAATAATAATAATAATGACATAAGTCACTCTCACCACTCAGTGAATTGGCACCGTCCCGAGCAGCATTCACAAGTTCCTGGCCCCCCAGCCAACCCCCATTTATATACTGAGCATGATGTCTATGGTACGGAATATTCCATTGCCATTCCATTGCTGTCTAGGCTCCTTCTCAGCTTCTATGCAAAGCTGAAAAAAGTCCTTGAAAAATATAAACAATACCTGGCAATAACTAAACCAATATGCATTATTGACATTCCTTTCCTACCAAATCTGAAACACGGCAACCACTAGAAAGGAAATTAACTCTGTCCCAGCTGAAACCAGGACACAAGCATGTCTGTTTTTTGGCTTAACAACTTAAGACAAAATTGAGCTCCCTTTGCTGCGGGAGGGGAACTGGACTCCTGGAGGGACCGCGTTGATATGATTTTGATAAATTTGGAACAAATCTTGCTTTAAATAAGTTTGTCCTGATGCCAAAAGTTTAACAAAAAGGAACTTGGAAAACATGAAAAGGTGTTTGTGTCCTCTTAGGTTTTGTACAGCTGAAATAAAAGACAATATGGTGGTGTTGGCATCTTCGAAACAAAAGAAGGGTTTCTCTCAGAACTGTAGCTTGCTGTGGCATACACAGGCAGTGTCTGTGTTCAAGCCATGTCTGTGGAGCACGGAGATGAATTTTTGCTATGATTCCTTCCCTTGCTCTTTCTGCTTATTAGAGATGTGGTTATCCTCAGAGCGGCTGGCAGATTGTTTTTCTGTGATCTCATTAATTCACTTGTTAAAGATGTAGATAGAAATTAACTAAGGCTGATTAAAGCCTCAGTGGGATACGAGAGCACAGAGTGCTGTCAGCTGAAAAGCAGGCAAGTAAGTGGATCTTTGAATTTCATTTGGGGGAGTTGTTCAAGTTTATCTGGAGGTGCGTACTAGGTCACAGATAGATGCAAAAATGTTCGTGTTCCATGGCAATTGGTGTTACAGCAGAAAGTCTGTTGCCTGTGCTGTATTTTTGCTGTGTGCTGCCTAGGGACCTCTGGGCAAAGGCTGAGTGGAGTTGATTTGTTTAAATTTGTTTCCTCCCTCTCTTTGTGACAGGTATGGACATTTTTCTGGCATTAACCGTAAGGTTCAGTTGACCTACCTGCCTCATGGACATCCAAAAGCTGCAAGTGAAGATGAAGGTAAAGAAACCTGATGTTACTGCCATGATCTTCAAGCCTGGTGTTCAAGAGCACATGCAGCTATCCTACCTATATAGGCCTCTGGACGTTCAAGAAAAATTAGCAACCCATCTCTTTATCTTTGCTCACATCATGTGAAGGGTTGGAGCGATGCATAATGCACTGTACCAGTATACCCCGGATGGTGCCACAGGGCTTATGCTTCCAATTTCATGAATGTCAGCCTATATCTTCAAAAAGTAGTGACTTTTAATTTCATGCTTGCTGATTTGGTTCCTGGGGATTTGGGGTCAGGGAAAGGAACACTCTGCAAGGTGCTGATGACAACCTCTTCTTCCTCCCCTCCTCTTCCCCCATGAGCTCAGCTTTGAGATCTGATGTAGTCAGTACCTGTTTGTCTCCTAGAAGCTCGCCGAGAATCTTCCCCATCCCTTCTCCTGGTGCTTAAGTGGGGTGGAGAGCTGACACCAGCAGGCAGAGTCCAGGCAGAAGAGCTGGGGCGAGCCTTTCGCTGTATGTACCCTGGGGGCCAAGGTAAGCTTTGTCCATGTGTCCTGTCCTATGACTGTGCCAGGCTACCCAGCCCCAGTGACTAATCACTGGCGCGAGGGATGCTCAGACTCCGTGGGCTGAGTGCAGCCTGTGAGACTCAGGTCATCACTGGTTTTGTTCATTTGAGTTGACCTGGTAAGGATAAATAATTCAAGTGGGTTTTGCACCCAAAGATCCCTAAGCTGGCTAGAGATGTCTGGTGCAGTGGTTAAACTTTAGTATGTCTTGGAGCACAATAGCATTCTTTCAACTGATGTGCCAGTATTCAAAAATGAGAAGCCATTCTAATAAGATACATTCTGATGCAGCAAATACGATTCAAAATTTATGTATGATTAACAAGGAATTTAGGTCAGATGTAGAGAACAGAGGAAATCTGTCTTGGAACACAGATAATTGTGCCTTGAGACAGGAGAATAGGAAGGTAATTTCTCCATATTTTCTCCACCATAATTCTGTGACTCTGAAAAGCATTCAGTACACGCTGAGATCAACAAGAGCCCAAAGGGGGAAAAAAAAAGGCTGAGATTGTCTTTTTCATCCAAGTAAAGGGTCAGAAGTAGTACATTGCTACTGTATCGATCTGATGAGAGCAGTATTGGATATTCCTTAGCTTTGAATTGTATGTTTAATTAATTCAATTGAATTAATTAAACTTCAAATTAATTAAGCTAATTTAAATTGAATTGGAGAAGGTTTCTTTCTGGAATAAGGAAGAGTTACCCTTGGTGGAAGAGGATCGGGTGAGGGAATACTTGGGCAAACGAGTCCCTGGTGGGATGCACCCACAAGTGCCGAGGGAGCTGGCAGATGTCACTGCGAGGCCACTCGATTATCTTTGGAAGACTGTGGGGACTGGGGGAGGTACCTGAGACCTGGAGGAGAGGAAATGTCACTCCTACCTTCAAAAATGACAAGAAGGAGGATCCAGGGAATGGGAGGCTGGTCAACATCACCACAGTCCCTGGGAAGGTGATGGAACAGCTAATCCTGGAAACTATTTCTGGGCATGTGAAGGATAGGAAGGTGATTGGGAGTGGTCAGCATGGATTCACAAAGGGAAGTCAAGTTTAACCAACCTGTTAAGCTTCTACAGTGAAGTGTCTGTCCTTGCCTAGAAAGGCATTTGTCTGAGTTGTGAGCTCAGAGCTGGGAACAGTTTTCCCATCTTTGCCTGCAATGTGACTGGGTACTGTGCAAAATCATCATGGGATTCCAGGCAGCAGCCAATTAGTCACCACTGCACTGGCTTTGGAGGGTCAGGCTCAAGAGCTGCATGAGTTACTTTCTCCCATTACTGATCTGACTCCTGTGGCTGACTCAGCCATCATAAATAAACTGGCATTTTGTGCCACAAGGTAATTGTAGCTCTACAGGGTATGCTTTGGAAGCTGGGTGCCTCCCTGCTGAATAGCTCTGCCTGCTGTTCTGGTGGCAGCAGTGCCTGCTCTTCTGCAGAGAACAGGTAGAAGGAGGCTTTTTTTTGTGCATCTTTATCCTATTCAGACTAGCAGGGGTCTGCTAGGGATATTCAGCCCTAGCTAGGGGTAGACCCTACCCCTAGACTAGGGGTATTCAGACTAACAGGACGATTACGGACTGTTCAGAAAGGCATGCTGCAGAATTTGGGCAGCATCAGACTTGACTGGTGAACCCTCACTTTTTTCCTCAAAATGAACTTTTCCAAGTTAGGCGAAGCCTGAATCAGATTTCTAGTCCTCACGTATGGCTAGAACTGTCTATTTTGGAGCAGCCTAAATGCGGGTTATGAAAGTGATTAATTCTCTACATAACTTTGTTACCGTGATAGAGTTTGTTGTGTAAAGCAGTATATTTAGCCGATAGTTTTGCGGGTGTCAGAATATTAATTTTGACTTTTCTCTCTGTTTCAGGTGATTATGCTGGTTTCCCTGGGTGCGGCTTGCTCAGACTACACAGCACCTACCGTCATGATCTCAAGATCTACGCCTCGGACGAGGGACGAGTTCAGATGACAGCAGCAGCTTTTGCAAAGGTCCTTCCTCTCTTTTGGGCATCTGTTAGTCTGCTGCATTAGTCTTAAAATATGCCAGTTCTAAAGGAAAACCTCTGGTGATAAGGAAGAAGCTGTTCTAGGAACTTCTCCCTCTCTGTTGGGAGGACGGTGGTACACTGTGCTAACAGCAAGTGTACGGGGTGGTGCTGGAAATCCAGTGTAGCTGCACACATTTGTTACCTTTAGGGTCCTGTCCAGGATAGGACTCTGACTGGAGACAGAGTTAGTTATGGAGTATTGCTGGTGTTTGATGTTAGAGCACATCAGACCTGTTGCTGAGTATTAATTGCCTACAGAACGAGAGTTTCTTGGATGACTGCCCAGCCAGAGGGCTGGATTTGAAAGGGGAATAAAATGTCTTTGGTGCAGCGTGGGGTGGCGGCTGGGGAGAAGACAGGTTCATCTGCAGTTAAAGCTTGAGCCAAGGGGAATCCCGTGGTGACTTCAGCTGTTCTTCAGAGCCTCTGCTGTATCAATGTTTCCCAGCAAACTGAGCTGGCTGCTCAACAATTGCCCAGACAAATGTGGGGCTGCTGCAGGCAGAGCTGGGCTTTTGCCTCGAATAGCTCTAGAAGCATGCCAGCATCACTGGTGACTGTAGGTGCTGTGGCTGTGAAACTGCTCTTCAAGGACAGTTGAGATTTCAATCAGATTGACTGACCATTGGCTGGCCATGAAACTAACAGAAATGTTTGTTGAGTTGGGTTGCACATAACTGAAGTCTATTTCTGTGTTGCTTTAGGGTCTGCTGGCCCTGGAAGGAGAGCTGACCCCCATCCTGGTGCAAATGGTGAAAAGTGCCAACATGAACGGTCTCCTGGACAGTGACAGTGATTCCCTTAGCAGCTGTCAACACAGGGTGAAGGCACGATTGCATGAAATCATGCAGAAGGATGCTGAGTTCTGTGAAGAGGATTATGAAAAGGTAAAGCACCTGGGTGGCTTTATTACTACCTGTATCTGGAAGGAGAATAGCATTGCTCCAGTGGTTTGACATGAAGCCTGCTGCTGTGTGAACAGTAGTTTGGTTAGTCTGATCAAAAGTTAGTTAGTTCTAATCAAAAGTTAGTTCTGGTCAAAATTACAGGATATAAACAGAACTTAGGAAGGGAAAGGGAAGGGTTTTGGGGGGTAATAGCCCCTGCCCTTCTCCAAGTGAAAATCATCAGTGTTGCTCCACTGTTCCCTTCAAGAATCATCATGGTACCCTTTAGAAGTCCCAGTGCATTTTATTCTCATGGGGTGCTAAAAGAAGAGTTCTCGTGGTTTACTGCATGCTGCCCAGAACAATCCCAGTTGCTGTGGAGAGGGAGTACGCCTTGCCATATTCTAGATCTGTGCTTTGTGCATGTGTGAACAGATCTTTTGGATATAAACCCTTTTGTGGACCTGTTAGTGTCTGATAACTGCAGAGTAGGGAGCATGGGCTGCATCCAGCACAGCAACCAGTAGAAACACTATAGCTGCTTCTCCGACAAGTCCCCAAAACACTATTTTTTCCCAGACTTTGGGATCTGATTACCAGACTGAAATCGGTTACCATTAAGGAATATATTTGTCACCTTGAAGAATTACTTAAAACTTCTGTGAAGCCCTTCTGCTCAAGCAGAGAAGCAAAGAGAGACAAGACTGGATGTTGTACGTGGAGGGAGGCCTGATCTGATAGGAGCAGTTGTTTGCTCTTTTTGAGTTTGGTCCTGAGGAAGGTTTTAAAACATGCCTAACTACCCCTAGGAACAGGCCAGCGTGCTACACTCAGCTGGGTGCACAACTTTTGTACCTGATCAGAAAGCGGTACAGCTGCAAAAGACAGACATTTTGTGTTCCCCGTTTGTAAAGATACTAACTAATCTCTGCTGGTATCTCCTCTCAGCTAGCACCGACAGGCAGTGCTTCTCTGCTCAACTCCATGACATTTATCCAGAACCCAGTAGAGGTCTGTAACCAGGTGTTTACCCTGATTGAGAGTCTCACGTCCCAGATACGAAAACGTCTGGAAGACCCAAAATCTGCAGGTGAGCATCAGGAAAGGGTCTGGAGCAGATTAATTTATTGTTACATCTTCAGAGCTCCCAAACACCACTGTGGTTTATGTTTGTCTGTAGCAAAGAAATTCTAAAGTGAAATCCTGTATCTGCTATTGGTGTAGAAGACTTCTATTCCACTTTCAACTACTGTTAAAGAGAGCTGTAATGTAAAGGAAATTATATGTGCATCTTGGGTTCAGAGTGGATGTAAAGAGCAGCAGTGTAGCCTGGAGAGGTGTGCCTGATTTTTTCAAGCATTTCCTGGAGGGGAGCCCAAGACTATAAACAGCAAGTTTTTCAGTCACAATTTGCTCATCTCTTACGAACTTTCCTAATAACAGTGCAGAGGTTTTAAAAAGGCATCTGTGGGACATTTCACATGATTTATGGCAGACGTAAGCCAACAGGCAATCAGTTTCACTTTTCTCAAGTATTTCAGAAGTAGCGTATTGCTGCAGGTTAAAGCTCTGCAACAGGTCCAGTGGCTTTTCCAATCTAGGATTCCTGTGTGTGACATGATAATCAGAGCCCTTCTGTGCTGAGAGAAGTCAATCCCAGCTGTCCCTTGAAATCTGTGCAGAAGCAGTCAGGATGTGAATGTGGTCTGGTGTTCTCTGCTGTTTAGACCTGCAGCTGTACCACAGTGAGACTTTAGAACTGATGCTGCAACGCTGGTGTAAGCTGGAGCGAGATTTCCGCATGAAGAATGGGCGTTACGACATCAGCAAGATCCCTGATATCTATGACTGCATCAAGTATGATGTACAGCACAACTGTGCACTGAAGCTGGAAGGCACAGCTGAACTCTTCAAACTCTCCAAAGCCCTGGCAGATGTGATCATACCCCAGGTATAGCCTGTCCTGCCTGCGTGACGATGTCTATGGTGTCAGTTTCTGACCCTTTCCCTGTCTGTTTTCTTTCGATTCTCTAGCACGTTAACTCTCAAGGCAGAGTATTGCAGGTATTTCTCAGATATATCTCTTAGTGTTTGTATAAGGACAAAACCATTGATGACTTAAGATGTGGCAGGGCTTGCTTCCTGGGTGAGGATTCTGACAGTGTCAGAATAACGAAAGCTGACGCAGCAGCTTTTCCGTGTTCATCGTAGTGTGTTACAGCATGGCGTCGAGCTGCGTGTGTGCGCTACAGCAACATCCCGTTTTCCACATGCAGGGTGGTACGGGGGAAGAGAGATTTCTGTGGTGAAGTGGAGGCTTGTTCTGGCAAATTTGTTATTCTTGCCAAACGAGAACTTGTTCAATTTACAAAGTTGGCTTGCTTTTC
The DNA here is from genome assembly GCA_013398915.1 of Dromas ardeola. NCBI lineage: Eukaryota > Metazoa > Chordata > Aves > Charadriiformes > Dromadidae > Dromas > Dromas ardeola. The sequence goes on along the minus strand of VYZM01004269.1, from coordinate 109,049 downwards.
ACAAAGTTTATGCCCATGAACATGGGAGGGGAAAGGAGAGCGACGTGCAATGGATCTCTGTATTCACCATTGTTCTGTCCTACTTCTGGCATAAATGCTTCATTTGTATGGGATGAGCTTCTACCAGCAAGGTCCAATTGCATGTGTAGAGCAGCAGTGGTCTAAGCTTTTTCACAGTGTTCCTGATGAGATGTAGTTTGGCTGTTTCCAGCGTAGCTCTTCAAGTTTTATCTTTGCAAATAGCAGTTGTTGCATTAATGCTCATGCCAGGTCAGGGTATAAGTTTGTGTGTCATGAGAGGAGGTTCCTTGATGGTACCTGTGCCTCTCAGCTGTTGGAAGAATACTGACAGTTATGTCTAGACAGACTGGGATTCTCGGAGGAGTCTCTGTCCTTTGTTACCCTTGGCGATACTTGGGAATAAAATAAGAGAAAGGCACTGAGTGGCATTTCCCTTTCTGTCCTTGCTTAACTGTAGTGCTTGCAGACAGGACTGTTGAAGTCCAGTCTCCTTTCATGTGAGGATGTGGCAGAGAACCAGGGCTCAAGGGTATCTATTGTTTTGTTCCTGCAGGAATATGGGATTAATAAGGAGGAGAAACTGGAGATTGCTATTGGCTTTTGTCTTCCTCTCATTAAAAAGATCCAGTTGGACCTACAGAGAACCCATGAAGATGAGTCTGTCAACAAACTACATCCCTTGTAAGGATTGTGCTGCACGCAGCTGCTGGTGGGGAGGGCAGCTTTGGAGCAGTGTGTGGGAGCCATGCTAGAAGAGTGTAGTGGTGTGGAAGGAGGCTATGAACAAACACTGAAGGACACACCAAGAGGGAGGCATGTTGATGCTTCTGGAACTGGCAGGGAAACGGAAAGGCACATTGAGACTGCTGAGCAGGCGTACGGTGCCACAGAAGCTTACACCCTTCGTAGTTGGATGGTTGTGCCTTCGTCCCTGTCTCTGCAAGGGGCAAGTGGTGGTATGTTGAGGCCACCTCTGCCCCACCATGTGCCTCCATTAGGATACCACAAAACTTGCTGCTTCTGTGCCTGATGCTCTCACTATTTGTTCTGTTCCTGCTGCTCTTTGACAGTTCCCAGTGTGGGGTTATCTTACTCCGTTAAGCATGCAGAAATGCTGCTGTGTGATAGATGGTACTTCATTGGCAGGCTGTGAGTAACCCTGGGCTGATTTTGATTTAGGTACTCAAGAGGAGTTCTGTCACCAGGTCGCCACGTTCGGACGCGGCTCTACTTCACCAGTGAGAGCCATGTGCACTCTCTGCTCAGTATCTTCCGCTATGGGGGGCTCCTGGATGTAAGTGTCCCAGCAATGCTCACAGAGTAAGCCTCCCCGCTTCTTTCCAGCAGCCCTTCCCAAGGTGGAGAGCCTATGTTTGTAGTTGCCCCTCTAGCCAGCTCCCCCAGTAAGGATGTGCCAACTCCATCTCCGCCGTGTTTGCATGCTGCAGCTTCCTGCCTTTCTGGCATGTAGGAGGATTGTTCTTCCTTAGTCCTGACACTGCCTGCCTTGCTTGTACAGAGGCACGTTTTCTCCAAGAGCTGTCCTGCTGGTTTCAGATGAGTAGAGCGCTGACCTGTGTAGGAGGATAGCAGTATGAGGCAATGGGGATGAGGGGATTTCTCTCTTCCTGCTTCCTTCAGCCCTTTATTCCTTTAACCCTGTATTTGTTATTTAAATAAGATGCCCCTTGGCCATGTTATTTAGTGACTTTCTGTCAATTCTAAGTCAAGAAAGTCGGTTCGCTACAGAGGAAGTGACTGGAGGTTGCAAATGCATAGGGGGTGCTCTCTACCAGAGGGACAGATGACACATTTTTAGGGGACTAACTCATCCAATCCGACCTTCACTTGGTCCTGAAGGAATTGGCAAGCAGACCCAAGGAAAAGCTCTGCTTTAGACTCCTTGATAGACTCTCTGATTTATTTTCCCATTTTTAAGTATGTTGTTCTGAAAAGCCTTGAGAGCAGCGGTGGGAAGCAGCGAGGGCTTCCCCTCTGGCATGGCTCTGTGGCCTTTTCATTCAGCATCGTTTAAAGCAGCTTCACTTGGTCCCTTATTTAGCACAAGTTCATCCCTTGTGCTTTTTTTTGAGATTTCTCTAAAATACTCCATTCTGCAGGCCACCATTTGAGATGGACTGTGTTTGGGAACGGGCTGTGGGTTATGCTTTTCTCCCGTTAGCATGGCACAGGGGCTTGCAGCTGGGTGTGCTCAGGTCTGCACGTGGATTGTGTGGGTAGCTGCAGTGTCCCTCCATGCAGTTGCTCCTCACCATAAGCACCCTGCCCTCGTTGCAAGGTCATTTCTCCTCGTGCAAGTTAAGCAAGGTGTTTTTTTTGTCCTGACAACGTTGTTATCTTGTGGAGAGACAAACTCTCTCAGACCCATTTCACTGAATGCTGCAAGGTGTCTGCTGTTGCTTATTCCATGCGACTGTTTATGTGTATATATCAGGAAAACAAAGACCAGCAGTGGAAGAGAGCCATGGACTATTTGAGTGCTATCTCAGAGCTGAACTACATGACCCAGATTGTTATCATGCTCTACGAGGACAACAACAAGGTGAGGGATATAGCTGTAGGACAAAATCCTTCCTGCCATGATGCAAGGCACAGTCCCGAGAAATGAGTTCAGCTGGGAAGTCTGTAGCCTGAGCTCTCTCCGCTTGAGAATAAAGACGGACAGACCATTAACACAACTGCTAGTCTTTATGTTTAGGTGGGAGGCTTAATGCTTGTTACATGTAAGAGGAATGCCACACTGAGCAGTAACACCAAACTTAAGTAATCAATACTATCTATTTTAAAGCATTTCCTAACAGAAAATAATTTGCTGTTTCTTCATATTAACTATGAATGAATGGTAGGGAAAAGAAAGAAAAAAAACCCCAAATTATATTTGGCATTTTTTTCCAAATATTTCTGGAAAATTTCCAGAAATTCCACATTCATAAACTTTTACTATTTTAATCTACTGATACAGTTAGGGAAGCATATACTGATATCTTCAGAAAGTAAAGAGAATCATTTAAACAACAGCTGGAATGTGGAAGCTGATGTTGATGACCATAAGAAGGTTTGGCACCAAGTTGCAGGTACCGAGCCCCAGGCTGTGACTTGGGTTCTGTGCCGCAGGAGGTAGTGGGCGAGGGGAGCAGTCCCCTTCCTCCAGATGCTGTAGAGTTAGAATCTTGTATTCACAGAGCTGACGTGGGGTTCTAATGGTACGAGTGAGATATTTCCTGGTGCTGTTTGTCCAAAAAAGAGAAAAGTCTGAATACTGGTGCAAATCTGTTAGTAAGTAGAGATGGTGAAACTTTTGGCTTTACATCATTAGTGCCAGATACTGAAAAAGCTCTGACTTCCTTTAAGAAAAAAAAAAAAGTATGTTAGAGACAGTTACTTAATTCTTGGAACAACCTGCCTAAAGGTCCAGGAGGGAGTCAGTCTCTCCCTGCCCCAGTGTGTGCTGGTTTTGCCACAGGAGTGGATCGGAAGGGGCTATGGTTTAGGTTTGTATATATATATATATATAAAAACATGTAGCCCATTCTGTTTTGCTCTTCTAGTGGCTGTTGTCACAAAATAACAACAATCTGAATGCCTCAGCTTTGTGCCAATAAGGGCTGTCCTTTTGGATGAAATGAACCTAGAGCCATGATGTTTGTGGTTTCTTGTTGCTTCCGCTTTCCTTCCAAAAGGATGCGCTTGGGATGTGTGCTGCACGGGCATGGCAGGCTGGCCCGGGTCTGGACCGTGGCCTGTGCTGGCAGTGGGACTGATTCTTATTTACTTGTTCCCCGTGCCTCATGTTTGCAGGACCCGTCTTCAGAAGAGCGTTTCCATGTGGAGCTGCATTTCAGCCCTGGCGTGAAAGGCTGTGAGGAGGACAGAAACGTGCCCATGGGGTTCGGCTTTCGCCCTGCCTCGTCGGAGGTGAGTGCGCTGCCCGGCAACGGCTGCCCTGCCCGCGGGGGATCGGCCATCGCCAGCCCTCGGGCACCGCGCTGCTCTGGCAGGCTCTGCCGACAGCCCCTCTCCAACAGCACTGTTGCCCCTGGCCTTTCCCTCCTGCCCGCGGACGGTTAGCAGGTTACCTTCCCCAACTCCCAGGGTTTGTCAGGGCAGGCATGGGGAATGCTGGCGTCTTCCTGAGCTCCACAGAGCCGGGAGGCCCAGGGCTGGAGTCAGAGCCTGGGCAGCGCTTGCGAAGGCCAGGTGCCCGCAGGTGTCAATGTTTCCATACTGCAGAATGAGGACAAGAAAGCAGACCAAGGCAGCATGGAGGACCTCTCCAAAGAGAAGAGCATTGACGAGCCAGACCGTGCACAGCAAAGGTCTCCACAGCCTTCCGAGCCCGTCAGCCTTCAGCGCAGATCTCCGCTGATCAGGAACAGGAAGACAGGGTCCATGGAGGTAACAGCGCCATGGGCACCCTCAGTTGTTCTAATGGAGGTCTTTTGCTTGGTTTTGGTTTCCTGGCATTCCTTTTAACGTGCCAGAGTTTGAGTTGATTCTGGGAAAGGATCTGCAGAAGTTAGAGGGATTTTTTGGAAGGCAGACCTCCCAAACTCCTCACCGACAAAGGACAGGGGGAACCCAGGTCAGAAGACTTAATGAGGAAGAGCAAGTAAGGAAATGCTTGGGAAACACAAGAAGTACTTGGATTACATGCTCTGTAGAGGCATCATTGTAACAAGCTACAAGATTGCATGCAACCTCTTCTCCTAGCCACAGAGACATCTTTGCCTTCCCTTAGACTCCAGCCTTTGCCTCTCACAGTTCATCTCCACGTTTCTTGTTCTGTCTCCCATCTAAGGTATCACACAAATCATGGGTCCCTGCTAACTGGTGGTTTTATTACAGAGTGTTTAAACTGTCAGGGTTTAGAACTGTCCTATTCACTGATCTGCTAAAGTAACAAAGATCGATTTTACTGTTCTTACTTCTTTCCTTCAGGGCCATCATGTGTCATAAGGCTAGCCTCACAGTCAGCAGGTGGCTGGCACCTTCAAAGTGCTCCAGAATTGCCCCTCCTTTTGGAGAGCTTTCACAGACATTTTTGCTGTCTGTTTTCTGAACCAGTGAAAGCAGAGAATTAGGGCTTGAGGTATTTGTTAGCTGGCTTACATCTCTGTGTCACTCATGATGTAATCTTTGCATGCTGTACTCAGGGGCTCTTTGTAACAGGCACGTACTAAGCTAAAGGGGATATACTTTCCCACTGCTAAAGAAAGAAGTCTATGTCCCAGTTATCTCAGCAAAACTCAGGAGACAAGGAGCTCAGTACCTGAGCTCCATTCATCTCCACTGTTTCACAACCCAACACAAACTTGAAATGAAAATTGAGCATGCACTGTCACAATCTTAGCATATGAGTACTTTATGCTTCTTGAAAAATGTGATTTTTTTAAGGAAGAGACCTACTTTTCTTTACCTTCAACTGATGTATAAAGGCTTTTGAGACCAGTGGGTAACTTAGAGCATGACACTGATTATACTGTCTGTCTTTGCAGGTGCTATCTGAATCTTCTTCCAAATCAGGAGGTTATCGCCTCTTCAGCACTTATTCCAGGCAGTCTTCTGAGATGAAGCAAAGTGGCTTAGGTACTGTACTTGACCTGTAACCAGCCTGCTCACCTGTGCCGCTCTGTTTCTGTGGGCATCTGTCTGTCTCTCCACATACACATCTGGCTTAAATTCCTTGTATGTCTCTCTGTGTGCATTACGTCTTCTTTTAGTGTTATTGTTTAGACCACTGTAGAGACTATCTTACTGTATTTCCTTTTGTGTATGATCTTCTCCTTCAGCTTCTAGCTACAGAAGATGCACTTTTCATCCTTTATAGTATGGGAGCAGCAGAGCAAGCTGCATACTTGTGGGCTGGCCTTCTGGTTCCATGTTGCTATCATTTGTTATACCATTTCTGAACTTAGTAGGAAGAGATGATTTTAGGTGAGAAATAGCGTGCTTTCTGTTCTGCAAAACAGTAGTTTACATGCAAAGCTGTTCTTCATGTAAGACTATTATATTTCTACCTTTGCTTCATAAAGGTCTCTTTTATGGAACAGATCTGTCATCTGCAACGGTGTTTGACAGCTGTCTAATTGAGGAATCCCTGATTAGCCATTCTTTGACTGGTAGCCAGAGGAAGAGAATATTTTTGGACATTTGGGGTTCTCTGCCTGTCCTTGAGAGTAGCATTCCCTGCCATCCTAACCTAAACTATGTCTTAATAGTTGAAATTGTTCCAGAAATATTTTTGCTAAAGCAAGATCTATTTGGAAACTGAAGAGCTGTCTTTGCTGTCATGAGGTTCAAAGGCAGCTGTGAAACCTAGATCTTGCAGATGACTAATAAGCACCAGGAGAGTGAAAATGCCCAAGTTATCCCCACTTTCTTTTTTTTTTTTTTAATCATTTTTGCATTATGTCATGGCCGTAGACTTGCAGCAGTTCTGGCTTATCAGTTCTTTACTCTGTTATGTGGACATCCTGCGGCCAACAGATTTCTGAAAGGCCTGTTCATTTCTTTGTCACTTTTGAATGAGCTGCTTCTTTGGAAGCTAATTCTTACCAAGTAAAGGGAATTTTCTTCAGAGTGGTTAGGAGGTATCCCTGGAGTCTGCCAGCTATGCTCCGAGCCAGTTGGAAAAATCTAAGAAGGAATGGCTGATGCATATTATTTTCATAAAGGTACAATAGCCTTGGCCATAGTGGGTTTTGAATGTGCGTTTTCATGTAGTGCATCTATTTCCTTTTGCTTTTAACAGACCACCTGCAGGATTAAGTAAATTGTAATAGACTGCCTTGCTTAGGCTTGAAGAAAACTGTGGTTATTCTGTAAGTCCATGTGAATCAATATGAGAATTTCTGAGATGGCATACAGTCAAGGAAGTGCATCTGCTTGGAAAATTACTGAGTACATCAAACGCTACATGCAAACTATCTTTACTGTTTGGATGTCTGAGTACCAGAAGGCACGTGCTCTGGACAGCAGATACTGGCAGCCTGTTTACTACAGCCTTTTCCAGGTTTCTGAGGAATGTCTGTTTTGGCAATAGAGAAGACTACTACTCTACTGGACCCTTGTACAGTACTGCTTTTCCTTGACAACAAAATTTGAAATGTGATCCCAGCAGGTTTAATTTCAGGTTCTTGCCTGCCTTGCCTTGCTGGGAAGCCTGCCCTTGTTACTGTCCCAACTGTGAAGCTCTGCAGAGACAAAACTTTGAGTGGGAACTGATAGACCTGATCTGTGACAGTAGACCTCTAGCTGCAGACTCAGTCCAGCCATCATTCTTCTCCATAGAGTCTTGCCCCTGCACGCACAGAAGGGCGGAGCAGGAGAGACCAACAAATTGTGCAACACCAGCTTGCACAATCCTGGGTTATTAGGATGTCTCTGAATTTCTCTTAACCTGAGAACTATTAAGAAGAATGATGCCTCTTTACCTGTAAAAGTCAAGCTCTTCAAGGAATCTTCCTGATTCCTTTCCTGCTTGTTTTGTAGAAATCTAATTTCTTCCCCTTTTAGGATCTGAAATGTGCTCTCTCTGTGAGATCTAATATAGAACTCATGGGAGCTTGAACTTTGGCTTTAATACTTGTCTCATCAGCTGTGCTATGAGGGGGTTCATTCAGATTCTACCTGCTGTTTCTCAGCTTTTCTGAAGTTGAGCTTATCTCCTGTTGCCTGACCGTGTCAGTGGCTGGCTATCATTGTCTCTGGGAGAACAACTGTTCAGGTGTAACCTCGTATGTTTGGGCATGCAGGAACGGGGAGCAGGACAGAGCTCCTACAATAACCCTGTTGCCATACCTGCCAGAATTGTGTCTGTACTGTAATTTAAAATATGCCTTGAAATGTCTGTTTGGAAAAGAGGCGGGCTGAGCTTGCTTTGTGTATGCAAAGTGGTGCTTTGGAGTATGCCGTGTTTGTCTGGGCAGGAGCGAGTGTGTTATTGTGGATTGTCTGCAGTAGTGTGCATGATTCCAGCTTGAGAAGCCTAGAGAGGTTTCAGCACCTTTCTTTGCTTGCAAAAGCACTTCAAAATGTGGTAAAATCACTCCTTGCTGTTTGAGCAATAGAAGTGGTGTATTGCCGTTGGGCATGAAGCTTTGTGCTGAGATGCACATAGGGAAATAAGGGATGTCCATTTTTTCAACATCTGAAACATTGAATGTACACCAGCACATACAGTAATTTCTAGCAAATGTTGCTATCTCTTAAATCCAAATGTCTAGTGTACCATTATGGTCTTTAGGATGCGTGTGTGCTACAGTGGCCTCCTAGAGTTCACTGTAGACAATTTGTAAATTCTCCTCCGGCTTAAGGATGCTAACAAAATGCCTCTGTCTACTGTAGGGTAGCAGAAACACTGGGGTATCCGTATCTTAATGATTAGTGACACAAGGTTGCTCAAGACAGAAAGTCATGAAAATCTTCTGTTCCATTTTTATCTGCCAGTAAATGAGTCTGTTGGCATTTTTTTGTTGTTGTTGTTTGTTTTTAAGCCATGGAAGGACGATTGGGAGCATCATTCTGGCTGCTGCCTGACAAAATTTTGTTTGCATTCTGACAGATTCCAGTTCATGCTAAGTCAGCACTGAGCTTCACTTTAAGGCATTAGGAGGAAATTTTCTAAGACTTGTGTATCAGTCATTCTGATGGCAAGAGTTCTTTGCCTGTTTGTCCAAGGCATGTATGTGCTAGTCTGTCCTGTGGAAAGCTACCAGCAGTGTCACAGCGGTGGAACAGCTTAAGTTCAGTGCATATGAGAACCCTTTCAGTCATCCCCCACTGTTCCCAGGAGCAGATGTCGTCAGCTTAGACTGAGCTTACATGTAAATAGCTCAAAACTCAGGATCTGTGTGTTTTCTCCAAAGAAGCTCTGGCTAAAAAAGAGCTTTGCAGAGAAAGAGCTGGGTTTCTGAAGAACCACCAGTGGACATGAGGCAGCAGCGTGTCCTTACACGGAAGGTGGCCAACGGCATGCTTTGCTGGGTTAGCAGGAGCACAGCCATCAGGCTGAGAGATTTGGTTCTTCCCTTCTGTCCCCTCTTGGGAGCCTGCGTCCTGTCCTGGGCTCCCTGATGCAAGAAGGATGTGGGTGTAGCGGCTGTAAGCCCATTAAGGGGCGGTGGAGGTGGATGGGGGCTGCAGCCCATGACCTGGGAGGAGAAGCAGAGAGCGCGGGGCTTGTTCAGATCAGAAGCTGTGGGGAGTGGAGACCTTGATGCTGTTCAACCACCGAAATGGCAGGTTACAGAGAAGATGGAGCCAGACTGTCCTCCAAGGCATGTGGCATAGGATGAGAACCAACAGACACAAGCTGCAGCATGGGAAATTCCAGCTAGCTAGGAGGAACAAATTTTTCACCAGGAATGTGCCAGATATTGGAACAACCAGACAGGCTGTGAAATCTCCTTTCTTGGAAGTATTCAAAACTTGACTGGACAAGCATGCTGATTCAAGTTGTCCCTGCTGGGGTGTTGGGAAAGAAGCCTCCAGAGGCTCCTTCCAACCTAAATCATGCTATGATGCTATATTTTAGAATCAAGAGCTGCTTGCAATATGAGCAGGATCTTTTTAACAGTAGTAACAGTTGCACTGTTCCAGCGAAATACTAATAGGCAGTATGTCAGGTTTTTTGCCTTGGCAGACAAGGTAGAACAATATCAGCCTGCTTCCTTCTGGAAGCCTTTTGTATGTGGGAGTAATGTTGGTTTTAGCTGTTGGCATTCTCAGTACAGAATACAGGATGGTCAGGATGGTTTAGCAAAGAATTTGTAGCCTATCAGTGGCTTTGTCTGGCCCATAGTAAGGTTTTGTCTCACTCACAATTGCTATCCTCAGTCGAAAGAATCCTGTTTCAAATGCCCAGTGTTCCCTAAATAAAGACAAGTCACTACAGAACGCCGTGCCTTAGAGAGGCAAAAACCAGCAGCTGCCAAAGCCACCGGTATTAGGTTGCCCTCCTCTGCATGAGACTGTCTTGCATGCCATATTCCTCACCACAGGGTAAGCGAAGTTCCTCGCTGTGTGCGCATCTGGTGCTTTGGAAGGGTAGTGCATGGAGCAATCAGACCTACTCTGGAGTAGCAGGACATGACCCAGTGGATGTGAAATATCATCGGGGCAGCAGCTTGTGAAAGAAAGCTCTCTGGTCACCTTGCTTTCATTACTGTGTGACAGAGTGATTAATCCACATTTGCTGATCAACAGATCAGGCAGTCCTTTCTTCTTCTTGGTGTCCTACAGAAAAAGGAGCTTTCCAAAGAGAAAGGGCAGAAGAGCAGAAATGAAGCCCTGTGACATGAACATCAGTGATTTGGCATCCTGGCTTTTCTCACATGACTATGTAGGTTTGCTGACTGGAAGGTGTCAAGGTGTTTCTCCTAGATCAGGGCAAGAAAGCCGAATGGAAATAAAGCCCTGGATGGAGTCAGGAACTTTCCTGGTGCTGAGTTTTGGGCTACCTGTTGTGCATTTGGCACTACTGAATTTAGAATCGGGAATAATGCCTCCCCATGCTCCCTGGCATCGTGTGTTTTCCTGAGATTGCCTGCGAAGTGGCAGTTCATTCCTCATTCTTTGACTAACCCTGCTTTTCTGTAGTTGCATGCAGTGGAGATGTAATACTAACACCTTCCATGCCTTTCCAGGGTCACAATGCACCGGCCTGTTTAGCACCACTGTGCTGGGAGGCTCCTCCAGTGCCCCCAACCTCCAGGACTACGCACGCAGCCATGGCAAAAAGTTTGCCAGCAGCCTGACATACAAAGACGGTATGTGTGTTCTCCGTGCAGCAGGTGCTTAATTTGTGGACTTTGGTGTCTCAGGATGCTATTGAGACAAAGACTTAGACTGTGAAGAAGAATGACAGTTGAATGTGTATATTCGTCACATCTACAGTTATGCATTTTATCATATCCCAAGAAATTGTGATCCTTGCTAGGACAAGACAGGAGCTGACATTGTGCGAGGAGTTTTATGCTGATGTATGGTATTACTGGGGTCTGACTTTGCTCTGACATCTTAATACTACTTGCTGTTGTTGAGGAGGATTTATTGGTCTAGATATTAAATGGGTTTGTCCCGGTGTGGAAATCCAGCACATCACATCATCTTGCTTACCTTGGTGATCCTGATGATGCTAAATGAAGCTTTTGTGGAGAGAGTAATCCTCACCCTACAGAAGGTGGAGCCAACCCAGAGGCAGAAGGATGTGCTCGGGGTGGATAAGATGGGTACTAGAGTAAGGCTGGGCACACAGAAGAGTCCGAGGTAGCTGGCAGAAAGCAAGTGTAATATGCTTGAAATGCGTGAGGTAAGTGGGATACTTGCATGAAATACTGCAAAAGGACCAGAAGGTCTAGTTATTGTGCAGTTCTGCAGAAACTACCTTAAAGTTCAGCAAGGTAATCTGGTAAAATCTACTTGGGTCATTAGTATAAATGTTGCCTGATGCACGCGGGTGAAAGGGTGTTGCTGGCTGCAGATGGATCTGCAGTTAGTACTAGTACGTTGTGCATCGGGAAGCAGAGAGAGTGTTGCTACTTTCAAGGAAACTGGAGCACAGGGAAAGACTGAGGTATCCTGGAGGAGTTGTAGGGGTGTAATGCACAACTGCAAGTGTCTGCTGTGATCCCGTTAAGGCAGGCACTCAGACTCTGCAAGTGCTGATTAACGTACCATTTGTTGGAACGCTGAGTTGAGCAGCGTTGAACAAACCTCTCCATGGACAGGATATGCACAGCGTACTGTGTCCTAGTTGGAAATCCACCTAATGTTGCACAACTTGGGCTTCCCAGCATCTGAATGGGTGTAAGATTATCTGTCCTCTCTTTTTCCTTTTTGTGTTAGTTCCAAAAAATGGTATTTTGTTCAATACTTTACAGTCTGAGTGCCTTTCTTACCATGATCATAACGAACACTAGCACTGGTGGATTACAAAGTGGGGAGATTAAGGCAGTAATTTGGGGCCTTTGGGGAAAATGGGAGGTTGGTCCATTTGGATTTTTGTCCAGTTTTGAGGCAAGGAAGATGGCCTAGCAAATCAGGCTGGAAAGATGCTGTCCAATTCTCAGACCTGTTGGAACCTCATGAATGCCGTTGTATTGAGATCATTATGCATACTGGCTTTCTGTGCTGCTTTTCACTGTGTAAGAGAGAACTGTGTTGCTTCTCACCTCTTCAGGGGGCTGTGAGTGATACAGGGAGGGTGAACTGGGGGGATTTTAAAACTCGCTCTACCAGCCTGAGCTGCTCAGGGCAGCAAGCGCTGTCTACTCATAGGTCCCAGAATAAGCTGATGGTGTCTGGCACAAGACAGGGGTGTGAATACCAGGAGAGCTGCTGAAAAGGCCAGTGAGGGCTCTGGCTGCTTTTCTTCCATAAGTCTGCAAGCAGCGTGAATCCAAGGAGCACTGATTCTCAGGGAAAAGCATCAAAGACTGCTCTGTACCCAGCTGGGAAGAGAAGAGGTTCTGCTCAGTGCCGGTGCTGCCTTTCCCTGCAGGCTGTGAGTAGGAGTGTGCCTGCAACTGGCTGCCTGCGTTCAGGATCCAGAGCAGAGTCCTGCTGCATTCGCCTAAATTCAGTGGCAAGGTCTCTGCGTGCTGAGACACAGTTGTATCCTCAAGTCCTTAAAAGGCAGACTTATTTAATTAGCGCGTGACTAACACAGTCCAGAATTATTCATCTTGATGTTACACTTCTTTTCTCATGTCTCTTAGGGTGCTATGGCACCCTGTGCTACCAACACCTTGCTGCAATAAGAGCAATTGTGAGGAAGAAGCTGGGGGCTTGGAAAAACAAGTAGGAGGCAGAGGAGAATTTAGCTTCTGGGGAAGGTAATTTGGAATGTGAAATAAGGCCTTGATCTGCATGTTCCTGCTTAAATGAGCACCAATGAAATGCTGAACAATGACATTTAAACCAAACATCACTAGAGCTGAATACGGTGACACAGCAGCTACAGCAAACTCTTGGAGTACGTTTGTATCAAGGCCTTTTTCACAGTCATCAAGCTAATAATGTTTTAAAATCTCCAGATTCTGGAGCACATCTTTGCATGAACTCTGATATTTTTTCATGGCTGTGATGCTTCAAGGTGTGGTGCATGGCTTATAGCACTTCATTAAAGGCTTGCTCAAGGGAAGTTAGTGGCCCTTATTTCTGAAGTCTTTTTTGCTTGGGGCTGAAAGAGGGCTAAGGAAGACTTCAGTGGGAAGTTGTGTCCCAACCTCAGGTTGAGGGAGGGTCCACTGGTGCTTGTGATTTGAGGTTGCCTTGTCTGCAGCCAGGGGTCCAGTAAGCCATGTTGCAGTACCATTTAAATGGATGTGCTGTAAAGGCAGGGGGAGATGTGAGGTGGAATGGAGATGGTTACCAGCTGGCTGACTGCAGTTCCAGGACTTGGACACTTCTAAGGGACTGCATGTGTAGAGAAGATTGTCATGCTCTATTTGTCAAGTTTAAAGAAAGAAAAACAATTTTTAGGGCTGTTATGCTGGTGAAGGAAATTGCAGCAAGCTTGAGATTTGGTATAAATATATTATTTGGCCAGGTCAGTGGATGTAGCTAGAGAAGCACAATGGGGGTGTGGAGCATAAATTGATATGTGTATCTTCTAACCTTGGAGTAGAGGGTTAGGCATACAGACCCTATCGACTAGGTAGAACGGCCGCATGAAACGTGAAAGAGAAATAAAAACTTTTTCTAGTATTTCCTGAAAGTTCCTAAATAGCAGCAGAAGGTATGATTGGCTGGGGTCTCACATCAAATCCTACATACAGGTGGCCTGATCTAGGCTGAGGAATTTCTGGAGTGGGAATAAACTGAAGTTTTCAGCCTTTTTTTTTTTTTTTTGTGCACATGGAGACTAATACACGTCTTCTAAAGCTCGTCTCTTTGCACCCCATTAGATGCCTAGGGTCAGTCCTTGCACTGTCTTTCCAATGTGAGATTTCTGTGGGAGAGCTTGGTCTGGCCTGGGACATGGCCAGGAGAAGCCCAAGGACCAGTCTGACGGTTGTATCCCAAAACCTCTTCTGTACTGAAATGCTTTGAGCGACAGAACTGTAGAGGCACATCTTCATGGGTCTTCTATTTGTTCACTAATTCGTTAGTTGATTTAGCGTCAAATGCATAAATAGCTCTGTTTGGCTTGCATGAAGAGGATGCCTTGAGCTGCGCTTACCTATGTCAGGGCTCTTCAGTTCCTCTGCAGAACGGTTGTGGTTTTCCTTGGGCAGAGGTGAATCCTGAGGACTGTCCTCCTGTGCTGCTGCTTGGCCACGTGCTCCCATGGCTGTGAGCATGGCCCGGCTGCATCTTGCACCGGACTGAGCCTGGGTCGCGCTCAGGACGGCTGGAAGCGTGGTGAGGAGGAGTGAGGTGCTGTCTGTGACTGAGAGCGTGGCTGAGTCTTTGCAGCATCAGGGAAGACCCTGTCAGAGCAGTGCAGGGGAAGCGGGGAGCCGGCAAGAGCGCGAGGAAGCCAAGAGGTTTGGTTAGAGCCGCAGGCAGAGCGTGCCCCGGGGGCTGCAGCAGCGCCCATGGGAGCATGTGTTGTGGGGGTCAAGAAGAAGGTGAATCTGAAAGGGTAGTTGCAAGCATGTGAAGGGGATCCTTAGAAGCAGGCTGTTAACTGAGATGATCTGTTTTTATTTCCTCAGAGCTCTTGTCTATGCCAGCCGTAAAACGATTTTCTGTGTCGTTTGCAAAGCATCCGACTAATGGTACGTTTGCTTCCTTGATTTGACGTTCCTTCACACTTCTAACCCCATGCTCACATTCAGTTCTCTCTGCACATACTCTCCTCTCAGCCTTCTTGTGGTTTTTTTGTGTCTGTGTATCTGGTGTCCAAACATGCTTCACCTCCCCACATTGTTTTGTTGTGACTAACTTGTTCATTCATCCTCTGTAAGTGCTCGGTGGTTCCTTTGCTGTTCCCCAAGGCATTTGTGTCCCAGGTGAAAAAGCAAGAGCAGCAGCTCTGTGAACGGACTCCTTAAGCAGCCTTTAATTCCACTGCTAACATTAAGGCCTTCTTTCACACTCCCTTTTTGGGGGGTGGGGGTCAGGGGGAGAATACCATCGGATTTGGGGCTGGGGATATCCACTCCATATTCTGTAAGAGCATCAGCAGCTTAGGTCCTCAGTTTGTACAATGCAGATTTGTAGGACCAAAACAAGGGTAGCGTGAGGCTACCCACGTGTCACCTGGAAGACTGCAGTCTATGGTGGGAGAGAAGGAGGTGCTGACAGCATTTTCTCTGCGCATGGTATTCCTCAGCACAGTCATTTTAGGAGTACTGGTACCTCATGGCCTCCTATTTGCAGACTTGTCTGTTCGGGTGGTCCCTTGGTTACTGCAGGCATGGTGGTGTTGGTGGGAGTAGGCTCACCTTTCCTGCAGAGGTTATCCTGGGAACGGTGTCTCTCCAGAACTTTCACTCATCTGCTGTTGGTGGACAATGCTGCCTTCCTGAGGCAGGAGGGGTTCTGCACCTGCCACCCAGGGGGGGTGTAACCTGCTTCACTCCTGTCATGCCCGTAGCTATGAGGAGGCTTGGTAAAGGACACCTGACATGGCTTGTGTTTACTCACTATCTCTGCTTCATATTGCTGCTAACCTAACACCCAAACTGTGAGTCTTTTGAGGTTAAAGACCACTAGCTCTGTTGTAGCAGATGCCTTGAACTAGTGTTTATTATGCCAAGTCTTGCGCAGAAACTTTTGAAAAGGTTTGTTTCACAGCACCGCTCCTACCTCATGGCTCCTGCTGTTGAGAGAAGTTAGAACCAAAGCACATCACTGAAAGATGTCAGGTTAAGTATTTCTGTCTTATGTGATGAAGGCTGCTTCTGCAATCTTGTTGCTTAGTAAATGTGAAGATATTCTGCTCTGCGTGATCTGGAAGATGAAGAAAGTTCAGAAGACTATTATGAAGACCAGAGTTTTGGGAAAGACGAAAGGGGAAGGGGCAGCTGAAAGTGGCTTTATTGTTTCAAATACCTGAAGGGAACCTGTTTTCTGTGCTTGCTCAGTTTTGTTTTTCCCAGAGTGGCCAGCTGCTCGATTTGTTTGTATGTCTGGATGCCATCTGAGCTCACGTGGTGTATGTCAGCAGGATGTGTCATTCTATCTTGCCAGCAACGCTTGTACCCAGCACCAGTCTTTCCTAAGCCACACTGTAAAGCAACTGCCCCCGCCCCAAATACAATAAAGGGAAACTAGGCATCGGGTTTTTCTCAAGAACCAATGAATATTTCTAATGGCAAAGTGCTCCTTAATCAAGAAAACAAAGACAGAGGTCCAGCAGGTGTGAGCTTGAAGTTAGGCATATTTGGTTTAGGCTTGGCACTGGTTTTTGCAGGAAGGATGTTTAGCCACATCAACCACTCACCTGAGGATGCAAAAACTATTCATGGTTCTGAACCTGCATTTTGTTTCTGAAGACCTGCCTCTGTGTGGTGAAATGGGATGGGTGAACCAGAGCAGTGGCCAAGCACAGCGTCAGGCCATGTGCTTCATGCCCTGGTCTTGTGAGTCTTGGGAGTGTGACACGAGTCCTGAAGCTGTATACGTGGAGGAGAAGACGTGCCTGAATGCTAGTGTCTTGGCTGCCATGCAAGAATGTCACAGAAGATGGCACAGGGCTGTTCTGAGATCTAGAGAGGGAGGGTCAGCACTTCTGTGCCCCCTGTCCTTCCTGCTCTAAGCACTGTGCTCTCAGTCGAACCCTGCCATCCCCAGCATCCCTTTCACAGCTTCGGGTCGTCTGATGCCGGGTCATTTGCTCTCTTCCATGTGCTGGGGTGGCTGGCTGCGTTTGGATGCAGGACTCGAACACTCTGTTGGCAGTCCAGATCTCTTGTCTCAGCTGGGGGAGGGCGAGTGTGGGCATGACCTTCTTGTCTAGCCAAACCTGAGCATTACTGGAATCGGAACATGTCCTAAAATGTATTTGCTTGTCAGACTTTCACTTACAAAGGTGAAGCCTCGCTGCTCGGGGGCTGCCCCTGTGCCGCAGCTGCCTTTGGCAGAGGCTGGGCCGGGTGGGCGGCTGGCCTGGCGGAGTGACGGGGGCTGTGTGGATCTGAGGGCACCCCAACCTGCTCGCTGCGGGAGGGATGGGGCTTCAGCGTGTGTGTGGGTCTTGCCCACCCAGCAGCCCCGGTGCTGGCAGCTCCATCCCCACATCTCCACAATTTCTCTGTCCCCAGCTGCACCTGCCCCGCTCCTCTCACTCTCTGTGGCCCCCTTTCCTCCAGATGCGTTTGAGCACCACCACGTTGCCCAGTTGCTGCGCCGTTTTTCCTCTGACTATGCCACGAGCCGGAACATCTCCCTGGATGCCGCTCTAGCCCATCACCTCCAGCAGTGCTCCTACCACCTGCGCCTCTTCAGGAGCTGGCTGATCTCAGGGCAGGATGACTTGGAGTGTCTTTACGGTACTGCACGCTGCAGCTGCCTTGGTCCCGTGCTCTTGTAGCTGAGCAGGGACCACTGTCTGCTTGAGAATGCAAAGTATGCTTTGCTTCTAAAAAAGGAAAGCATTTCCCTCACTGCATCCCTTAAATCTCTGGGCTGCTGCTGCAGCAAGCTGTGTGGGCTGTCGCACCCAGCAGTTTTGGAGCCTTAGGCAGTAGCCGTTCCACATGGAGCCAGTGCTCTTCGTGTGGCTGTAACCGTGCTCTCTCCATCTTTGGCAATGGTTTGTTGCCTCCTTCCTTTAGCCAGAGTCAGCCCTTAACCTTCCCTCAGGTTAGATGCTGAGCCCCTACTGGTGCTGACACGATACCCCTGTGCAGGCCTGTGGGGTGCTGGAGGTGTCCCACTATTAGCGGAGGAACCAAAGTGTAAGAGTAGGGGAAGAAAGAAGATCAAGGAGGTGCTGCAGCTGGTCACATGCAGAGTGAACTTGCTGTGGAAATTTGAGGGAAGCGAGTGCTTGTGGGATTGTGTTGTTTCGAGAGAGACCAAGTTAAGATAGGGTAGAAACTGAGCTTCTGTGTGGCTGCATTGCATGGCATCTGTTTTGCCAGTTAGGATCTTTGCAGCGTGTCGTGTCTCTGGTGGGAAGAGGTAGGCGATTTCAGTATTGAATCTAGATGTTATAAATCAAAGCTTGCTACAGTTTCTCTGATGTTTTTCAGCCTCTGGCACAGATGGGAAGTCTGATGCATTGAGGTCTCAGTGCGTCTAAGACAAGTAGAAGGATTCCTCTCTGAGGGGGCAGCTAGCTAGGGCTGGCTGTTCATGTTTGCCTTGCACCATAAAACCTGCTTGGTGCATGTGGCTTGCTGAGCTGTGTGGTGTGATGCATGGACCTCGTTTTTCATTCAGACCTATAGGTGGAAGGGGCAGAGACAGTACAGCTTTTCAGGCAGTGAAGCAACAGGATCAAGCATTTTCAGAGCCCGGAAAAGAGAATTTTTCCTCACACAGTCTATTTTTTCTTGATATAGCCCTTTCTGTCAAGTAGGCAATTTGGAGATGGCAGTTGCTTTTCATATATAATTAGGACAGTCCTCGGTCTCCTAGCAACAAACACTAAAAAGGAGCAAAATTGCTTCAAGGGAAGAGATGCTGGAACACAGCAGATTGCTCCAAAGCCAAAGCTGAGCTTCCCCTGCTGCAGAACTCAGCCATCTCCTGTGGGCTCTGGTGGGGAGAGGAAATGAAGTCAGTGCTTTGGGCAGCGATACGCCAAATATTGCAGCATGGTGCTGGGTTGTGCAGCCTGCCCTGATGCAGCCAAACGTGTGAGTTACGTACCTCAGTGCAGCAGCCTTCCTGCGTGGAAATCAGGTCTCTGCAATCAGTGAGTTCTTTCTTGCCGTTTTCTCAGTCTGTCGTCAAGCCCACAGTTAATTAGCGTGTTTGGGATTCCTGCTGGGGTTCTTCTCAGAGCAGACGTGTCTCCGGTCTCTGTAGCTGACAGCCCAAATTCCCCCCCTTGTGAAAACTACATACTCTTATCCTCTCTTTCTTGGCTTTCAACCGTACTTCCATCCTAAAAATATGCAGTTGGCATCCATAGCTGGAAAGATCGGTGGTGGAGCCCTGAAGCAATCTGTCTGGGAACCTGTGCTTATCTGGGTGGTCATAGCTGGGAAAGAGAAGAGAAAATGTAAATGACAAGGGGAAACAGCCTCAAATTCATATCTAAAATGGTGGGCTCTGATCTGTCCATCACCACTCGGGAGGATGTGGAAAAGGTAGAAATTTGCATTCTGGGAAAGACGTTTGTGATAGTGGTCGGAGTGGCATGTAGAGCTGTGGTGGGGATCTGCAGTTCAATGTCTGTTCCAGTACAGGAGCTGGGAGGTTTCTAATGGAGTGAGTTAGAGGCAGCTTCAGACAGAAGTGATTTTTTTCCACGCAGAGTGAAACTCCTCACCATGGTACATGGGGATGTTAGGAGCTTATCTGAGTTCAAGGGGAGACTGGAGAATATGGATGAGACACATCAGGGTCAGAGCTGTTCTGAGCTGCAGGTCACCAGAGTTTGGGGACTGCCTGGGGGAAGAGTCACTACACGCTGTCTGGTCTCACACCCCTTCATTCGCAGCTGCTTCTGGCACTGTGGGCAGAAAGGTGCTGAGCTAGGATAGACCTTCAGGCTGACTGTACAGGCTTAAATTTAGAAAGGCTGGTTAGCAAAAATCCTAGTTCATGTACATATCGTGTATGCATATATAAACACATACAAATATATGTGTGGCTTATGGGAGTTCTCCCCACAAAAGAAGGCTGGACTGACCAAGCGTGTTGGAGAGGAGCTTGCCGAGTGTGCTTTCTCCCATGCCCTTCCGAATCTGTGCTGAGGCTAGGCAAGTGCTGCTTTACTCCAGAAGTGCTGACATCCAGACCTTTGGCGTACAGGCCTTCTGGGGATGTGCCAGGTGCCCTTGGTCTGCCTGTTGCTTTTGGAGTCTCCATTAGAAAGGAATGGGTACCTCTCCATTGCAGTGTAGAGCTCACAACTGGAGAGCTGGATAGTAACTCAGCAACTTCTGCTAGTCACATTGTGTGTAGTAATGTTCAGAACTCTCAGACAAAAATATAATACACAAAAAGGATTGCTTTGGACCAGAAAGACGCCTCACCTGAGTCTTCCTTGGCATCTGTCTTTGTCTGTTGGCTGACAGCAGTTTGGCTGCTTTCTACTTGCGAGCCTGCAGCAGCAGCAAGTACGTTCTCTCTTTTAACAAGCCCGCTCTGCTAGTAGAGAAGCTTGCCCTATTTGGGACCTCAGCTCAATCTTAGTAAAGCTGAGGAACATGCCATTTGGACTACTCCTTTGTCATGCCTGCTAGCCAGGAAGTCTGCTGGCTCCCAGATGATCTGCTGAATTACTAGCTCTGAGGGATCATCACACCAGCACTGGTTTCATTCTGGGGGGCACACGTGTTCCGTATGAACTAAACTTTCCCAATTCATATTACACAGTATGCTTTCTTCTTGTCTCTCTGGGCGTACTTAGAATTTAGGAAACTTTGTGTTACCTTGATTCAAATTAGACGCTTCCTCTTAATGAAATGGTATTGATTTCCTCTTGAGGGTTTAGACTGGGACATCTCCTGCAGTAATCAAGAAGGTGCAAATGATTTCAAGGTCTTGTTTTCTCCCTTGTTCTTCCCTTTTCCCACTATAAAAGTCTGCTTATTTTACTTCTGCTGCTAACACCTTTGGTTGAATTTTCTTTAAGACCTCGGTGTGACTGAAGAAAATATAGCTAAGTGGGTGAAAGTACCTGTTACATCTGCAGTGAGAGAGCAATAGGGTGTCACAGCATATAGGGTTCACTCAGAGATCTGCAACGTATTTGCTTGACGTTCAAGCCATGTGATCATGAAGTAGGTGTTGGCTATTTCAGAATTCATCATTGTGTAGTTCAGGTAAAAAGGTGGCGCTTCTTGACTCTTTCTTTGAGGTCATCTGCTAAGAGATAGCTGTTCACAAGAATTGTATCTGTGTGTTCCTACCGCCTGCTGGAGTCTCCTAGAAGTCTAGGATTCTCTGGTTTAGACAGAAGATGTGAGATAGGTGCAGGTCTACATTTGCTTTATATGGTATAGTGTCTAGATGATCTCTGCAAAAGGGTCCTTATACGCAAATCACCTTCTTAATACTCTTATGAAGTGCTGTATGCAGCTCTGAAACAGTCTTACTCTAAGGGGAGAGTCACTCCCCGCTTGAACATCTGGAAGACTTCTTCATAAACTGAGATCACGCCGAGTAGACTCTGACAGTGGGCAGTAAATGTGCACATGCCAAGAACGTGAAGCTCTGTGGAGAAGAGCTCAAGCTGGAACGCAGTTAATTCAGCTGTGACAGGGGTAGGCCTTCACCTTTGGCATCAGTGTGCCTGGGAGAGTCGAAACAGGACATGTAATCCCCTAGCTGGACTGCACCTCTGGTGCTCTCACCTGCAGAATGGCTCTTCAGGCAGTTCCGTTCTCTCTGCTGCTCTGTCAGGATGCTGCTGCGTTATTGATTCAGAGTGGAGATTCCCCCGTTAGCTGCTCCCCCACACCACACGCAGTATCCTTGGACATCCAAAATAATACATACTCAGCAGACTCCACTGCCTTGTGTATCTTAAGGTTTTTCCCATAACCAAATCTCGTTTTCTTGACTCTAAAAGATGGTTTCTTCCTATTTTAAGGAACAAAAATTTTGGAGACATAACCATGCCGTACTCCTTGCTGGGAGAAGTTTACAGTTGACTTTGGGATTCATTTTTAGCTGCTCTGGTCTGCAGACCGCAGCCACATGCTCTCCCTGCAGGGCAGGTCTCACTCTGAAGGCAGCAGATTGCCCTCTGCACCCCTAACACAGCTGCTGTAGTCAAACTTGAATGAAATGCGAAATGAAACTTGTTCCTCTGTGGGCTGCTGTTTGACTTTGGTACCAAATGAATGGAATTCTGTCTAATTTCTTGTGCTGTTGTCTGTATCACAGACCCCTGCCCTGCAGGCCCCAGGGAAAGCGTTTTGGGAAGCAGCAGCAGTAGCGGAGTGGTCAGCTCTGGGTGACCGTCAGGCTGGAAGGGTTCCTGTGGTTTGCACTCACGCTTTATTTTTGTTGCCCCTTCCCAAAGATGTTGGTTCTTTGCTAGATGTGTGTGGTGCAGCAGTGGTCAGAGCCTTCGCTGGGGACTCTGGCTGCTGCTGTGATACTCGGAAGGATGACAGTCTGTAGCAGTAACTTCTGCTTCAGCTCTGCTGTGGTGTATGAGGCTGCCGCCATTGGACTCTCCCCAGCAGCTAAGCAGATCAAGGGATGTGTGCAGGGAAGAGGGCTGCCGTACACAAACCAGCGGGATTCCTTGGAAATAGTAGTGCTTCACCTTGAGAAGGTAAACTTTTGCTTTTTCTCTACTTGCTTGAGACCAGTTAAGTGACATAGTGCTGAGCAGAGCTGTGCAAGCACTTTGGGGACATAGGTGTATCACTTCACATCAGTAGTGTTGTCAGTGTTCCATGTTTCCTTTAATGCTGGACCTTTCATTTCCTCTTTATTAGAGGAGTGCCCAAACACTCGGATCCCCATCGGTGCTTCAGTGTATCTTGTAACTACGTTGCTTTGCCCTGTTATAGTCAAACTTCTTCCCTTTTTCTTTGGAGACCCCAATAGATGAGCCAACTTTGGCCCCTCTTAAAAGCAGATTCTGTTGTGAAATGACCTTAGCCTCATGTGCTGCTCCGCAACCATCTCCACGTGGTTGTTCGTTAAGTCTCGCTCTCACCCTTTTCCTTTAGCTCTGTCTCACAGAATGCCTTTTAGAAAATAATGAACGGATACTTTTCCTTATTCAGCACTTCCACTCTAAGGACTTCCCAGCAAGTGTCAGAAGAGTGCAGTATTTTTTCTGTGTCTTACATTCCTTCGACCCTGCCAAGGATTTGTTATCCTTCATGTCTTGAATTGATGTTTGTAGGCCCTTTGTGGCATAGGTAACCTCTCTGGACTGTCTGGAGGGTTCTTTGTCTCCAGTAGCTGTTACAGCGGCGTATATCTCTGCAGCATCGTAAACTGGTGATGATCTGGTCTGCAGGCTCCTCGTATTGCATGTGGATTCACTCTAAATATCATCTGCTGGCTCATGCTCCTTGCCTCTTAGAGAACTGGTCCGGGTGAGCGCATTGGAGCAGAGACTGTCCTGGAGGTGACTGGAACAATGACTGCACACAGCAGATAATCCAGGTGCTCTAGGCCTTCTCCTTAGGTGCTGTCAAGCTGCAGGGATCAATTTTACCCTGTCAGTGCGCTGGGCAACAATCTTGACACAGCAGTGCATCAAGAGCTCTTGTACTTTTTGCATTTCAAAGTAATTTTCTTTCTCTGTAGGAACAAACCCAATTCCTTCCCAGGGTCTTTTTGAGCTCCTCAGAGGGAGCTAGGGAGTCACAGAAAGGGAAGCGGAAGCTTAAGAAGTTGAGAGGCCTCTAAACTCAAGAGGCTCAGAGCAGGAGGAGGCCTCATTCCCATATGCCCAGACGCTCATTTGTTTCTTCCTTGCTCCTCTGACAGTTTCAGGTTGGTTGGTGCCACAGAGTATTGCCAAGAAGCCGGGATTAAGAGGAAGATGCTTTGCTGTAATACTCTGCTGGCTTGAGTAGCAAAGAATTTATTGTGAATGGTTGTGATGCAGCTTAGCTCTGAGCACGTGTCTGTTAAATGTTGAGATACCTATTTCTACTAATCCTGTGTTTGCTGGCAGTGAAATCTTTTTAAGGGGATGAATAATTCAAACTGTTGCCCAGCCCTTCCCTGGCAGACAGTCTGTCAGGTGCACGCAGGTGGTCTGCTGTGAGAGAGGCAGGTTCTGCCGCTCCCTGCCTTTGTAGCAGCGTGTGCTACCACGCTGAGGGGAAAAGGGTGGACGGTGTCACTAGTCGTGGGAGTCCTTTCATGGAAATTCTGTTGACTTCACTCAAATTCTGTTTAGCTTCTGTAAAGTGTGGGTCATTGTGCCAAGTTCTCCATCATAACCATGTATTTCAGCAGAAGGGTCACAGGCTTTGCAGCAAACACGACTGCTGCTAGATACGTTTCCTCCTCTTCCCCCCTCCTTCTGCGTGTGCCTGGGCGCTTGCTTTCAGGTCTGTTATTGCATGTGATTGCCTAGTGGTGATTTTCTTGCCTAGAAGAGGTGACCTTAGGCCCGAGTGTGCCTGGTGTCTGAATCCCAGACTGCCCAGCTCCTTCAACCATGGGTGGTCCTGCATGGATTTAGGTTGTTGTTTGCTCCATTCACTTTCTGATTGGGTTTCTTTCCAGGTTTTGAAGGCTGTTCCATGGTTCCCACCATTTATCCCCTGGAGACCCTGCACAACTCCCTCTCTTTGCGACAGGTCAACGAGTTCCTGACGGCGGTGTGCAGAAGTTGCAGCGAATCGCATGTCCAGTCTACCGCAGGTACTGGAGAGGTGGGCTT
The DNA here is from genome assembly GCA_013398915.1 of Dromas ardeola. Taxonomy (NCBI): domain Eukaryota; kingdom Metazoa; phylum Chordata; class Aves; order Charadriiformes; family Dromadidae; genus Dromas; species Dromas ardeola. Next base: position 84,565 of record VYZM01004269.1, on the reverse strand, counting down.
GTCTCTGGGTAAGCCAGAACAGAGTCAAGGCAAGGAAACCTTTTGGCCCTTTACATTATCGGGACAGATCGGCCTGACAGGACTGGCAATAATCGCAGTCTCTGAAACCTGTTCCAGGATGTTCTAGCCCAGGAGTGAGCTATGGGATCCAGCTCAGAGCCATCCTAGGCCACTGACTTCAGAGACAAGTAATCATCCAGGTCTGTCCGTGGCTGATAAGTACGGTGATGTGGATACAAACTCCAGCTTGGGAAATCTTAGCCTCATATTCCCAGGAGTTGAGGGACAAGCACAGCTATGAATTTACACTGTTCTTGAGCTCTTCCTGGAGTGCCTGCTTGTGGCTGCTGGGCTATGAGCCATTCCTTTATGTCTGAATATTACTGATCTGTGGTGTTTGTTTTTTTTTCTTGAAGCTCTGTTTGATTCAATGATTGCCAGCCAGATACCAGGAGACCCCTTTATGTCCCAGCGAATCCTGTCATCATCCTCTTTGCCGTTGCGCCAGCGTTCAGACAAGCCCCCTTGGTGTGAGTGTTCTCCCTTCTTGATCAGGGATGAATGTGATGGTGAGGGAGGGAAATAAAGGGTGCCAAATGGTGGCATTGGTACTGGTGCTCAGGGTTTCTGTGCTCTGCCCTTGAAGGAACAGAAATGGAAAGGGGAAATAGGTAAAAAGGGAAGTAGTCATAGGCCCTGTGAAAAAGCTTCCAAAGAAAGATGGAAAAAGGGACTCTCTGTAATATTGTATATCATGGGGACAACTACTGTTGGATGGAGGCTGTCTCTCCAGACATCCTCTGCTTTGTGCACTAGGGCATGGAGGGCCTGAATTCACTTCATGTTCATCTCAAGTTTTGTGATTCCCCATGACACATGGGCAACTCATTGCTGGCAGGTGGAAATGCCTTCCTTTTCTAGCCAGCCACATACATGCCTGAGACAGAGCTCCATATAGGAGAGGCGATGGTTTAGTTCTTCACTTACAGGCTTTTCTGCAGCTGCTGGGCCTCACTTGTCACAGTCTCTGCAGAGCTGGTGACTGTTGTTAGTTTCCTTTGCAGACCTGACTGGAACTCGACGGGGAAAGGGTTAGCCAGCAGTTGCACAGCAAGTGCCTTAACAGCACAAGTCAAGGTTGCCACTGGAAGAGCAGTCCTACTCTTCTCCTGGCTGTATGCTCCTTGTGCCAGCAGTAGTGTGTGTCTGTGTAGACAGCAAGGTCAGGGAACTGATCTGACTGAAAACAGTTGTTGCATCCTCCCCCCTTTATTGGATTAGATATAATCTGGATCTGTTCTCTAGTTTTGCTCATTGTGCACTGTAAGGCAAGAATAAGCATTGGTGGAAAGCTATATTTCTTCTTCCAGTGGTGACTCTAGCTCAACATTCAGGGATTGTGTGTGTCAGGAACCAAGAGGAGCAAAGTTGAAGCTGGGAGTGTTCCATAAGAAAGAGGGAATGAAAGAAGCTGTTTTTCAGCTCAAAGCCCGACATCCCAATTCACATATTGCTCTATAGTGACAACAAAATCCACTCTTGGCTGTATTATGCCAACATAGCACCGTATGACAAGATGTAAGTGTGGTGTTCGTGCTTGGGTTTTCATCAGCTGAGCTGCCAGAAACACACCTAAGGGCAGCAGCAAGCCCCTGCCAGATTGCATGACATGTAGAAGACCCTCACCCATGGGAGGTAGAACTGTGGGAGTGCAACTGTGGGCGTGTCTGCCCAGGCTTTGGGCTGGGGAAAGATCAACTAAATATTGAAGATTTTTCTTCCTCTTTGCAGACAGCAGTGGCCCCTCCAGTACTGTCTCCAGTGCAGGCCCATCCTCCCCAACCTCTGTGGACAACTGTGCTCATTTCAGCTTCACTGAGAAACTTTCCGTCAGTCCCCCAAAAAGTGAGGAGCAGCTGACTAGCCAGTCCCCTGAGCAAGGAGAGAGACAGCCTCCAAGCAGACGGATTGACGTGGAGGTGGGGATGTCTGGGTTGTCGGTGGCAGAGCCAAGTGCCCCAGAGGCCCTGATCTGGAATAAGTGCCCAGAGCCAGCCAGGGTCCTGGAGCTGTGCAAGAAGGAGCTGGCGAAGGAGGACTGTTACCCAGAGGAGAAGAGCATGGTGGAGCTGGATGAAGAAGAATCAGCTGGGGAAATGTTAGAGCCAACTAACACAGGGAACCCAAAGTGTGGTACAGGGTCTGATATAAGGCTGGCAGGGGAAGGAGTGAAGCCAGGCGAGGGGTACACAGGGGGAATGACTGTCCTGGATCAGTTAGGGCTGTCCAAGGAGACCTTGGTGCCCTGTGAAGAGGAGCTGCTGGGAGAGGTGTTGGATCCAGAGCAGATCCAGGCCAAGGAGCTGCTGGGGGACAGTGGTCTGTCAGGCCAGTTTCTGTCTGGTCATCTGTGCCAGGTGCAGCCACTGCCTCCTGAGAAAAGCGTGGAGGAGCTGCAGCCGCTGTGTCAGGAGGATCAGCAGAATTAGCGGCTCACTGGACAGCACACTGCTAGCGCATCTAGCCTGGAGACTTCCTGCACAGCACCTCATGCAGCTGGCTGTCCACAGCACAGAACAAGCCATGTCCCAAGGCCACATGACTCTGAGGTGTGGAAGATTCTGCTCTGCTCCTCCACAAGCCAGCTCTTCGCCATTTGGCAAGAGACAGTGCCCCATTTGCCTTGTTAAATGAACAACAAATGCAGTCTTGGTACTGGCATGGCACCTCCATGGAACAGGGACATGGGGATGCATCGGTGCCCCAAGGGCTGTATGCTCGCTGGGACAGCAGAGTTAGAGGATTGAAACAGTCAAGGCTTTTGGGGTGGTAAGTCCAAAGGGGACAGATGCTGCCTTGAGATTTTTTTGGCCCATAGCCTTTAGGGAAAGGCATTCTGGGCCCAAAGTAAGCAGATCCATCACAACCACCAACCTCCTCTCTGTTCCTTCCTTCTTCCTCTCTCAATTCGCACCACTGGCCACCAAAAACAGGTCCCACGGGTCCATGGCAGGAAAACTAGGAGAAGCAGAAAGTGCTCAGGATGAGTGTGGGAAGGAGAGTAATGAGGGGATCGGGTTCAAGACTGCCACTTGCAAGAAAATGTCTCTTTGGTGTGGACTTGGATGCTTTCTTCCTGGGCTGAGGCAGGCAGGAGCCTGCAGATCCTGCCAGAGAGAGGTGGGCAAGGAGGATACACACGGGTTTTTTTTTTCTCGTCCCCAAGGGTCAGGCAGGGTACAGCTCTGAAGTCTTGGTGACAGAAATTAAAAGAAATTGCTATTTGAACAAATCAGGATTATTAGAAACCAATAAGGAGAAATCTTTATTATATATAAAATGAAAAGTATTTAATACATATTTATGTAAATGACTTGTGAGCACAAACCTGAGGGCGAGATTGACATGAACGTCCCTGCTGCATCGTGAGTGCAGGCCAGGGCTGTGCCTCCTGCGCCTCCTGTATTTATGGACAAGTCTGCGTGTTTGTCTGTAGCTAGGTTCCATGTTTTTGTGAAGCTTTGCCCAAAGATCTCCACGCTGTGTTGTGACAATGTGTGTTCACAGTAAATCTATGCTGTGGGTCCGGCGTCTCTCTGTCTGTGATGCTGACTTGCGCAGCAGTGTGTGTGTGCCAGAGCTGGCGGGTGCCCGGGACAGCAAGCCCTGCTCATTCTCCGCCATCCTGGAAGAGGACATGAGTGCACAGGCATGGGGCCTTGCTCAAGAAGGCCAGATACCTCTTTTTTCCTCCACAGAAGAACTGGTCATACTGGGAAGAGGTCCTGGCTTCCCAGCTCCCAGGCTGGTTTGCAGTAGAATGAAGATGCTGGGGCAGCATGTTCGGCTCCTTTCACTTGGCCCACACCTTCTTTTTGGTTCCAAGCACATTCTGGGTGCCGTGGCCTCTTCCTCATGCCTGATAATCCCTGCCTGCCAGGTTGGGTATGTAAGAAAGGTCATGTTTACTTGCACTTGACATGCAGCAGTGGTAGAGCTGCCTCGAGTGGGAGGAGGCCTGGCCCCCCTCTCCCGCAGGGCCGTGCCAGCTCTGCTGCAAGCTGGGGGGCTGGGAGCCGGGCCTGCCTTCTGCCTGGCGGGAAGCCTCTGGCTTTCACTGCAACCCTGCGTTAAAGACCTGCAGTAACAGATACCTGGCGGGTCCCTGTGGGCACCAGGCCGCGGGCCTGCAGCGTGCCCTGCCTGAGAGATGGCTGCAGGGATGGAGGTAGAGCAGCACTCGGTCCCGCTCGCGCCCTTCTGGCAGTGCTGGCGCCCTGCTCCCACTGCCCTGCCTGCAGCCTCCTGGGGTCGGTAGTGCATGGCACCCACCGCCCCCCAGCAGCAGGGCCCCTGCCGGGCAGCAGAGCCGCATCTCCTGACAGGATTCGGGTGTTTCTGGAGGAGGCAACGCCCGCCCCTGTGCCCGTGGAGCAGAGGCCATGGCCCAGGCCTGGGCAGGGTGGTTGCCGTGGTGGACCTGCCGCAAGCTGTCCCTGCTCAGTGGGGCACAGCCCCTTCAGCGGTGGCACGAGCGGGTCATGGAGCAGGGTCCTGTGGGGCGACGGCCTGGCTCTCGGGTGCTCACCCCACACTGCTGGGGGCTCGTTGCCTCCAGGGCCCTGAAGCCTGCAGGAGCGATGGCTTACTGCCTACAAGTGCCTGGCAGACCTGCCTGCGGCCCCCACACTGCAAGACAACAGCCAGGGGATGCTCAGTGCCGGCTGCCCTCCTGCCATACTGCCAAGCAGCGCAGGAGACAGGCTGGACTCAGTCTCAGAGTGCTTTGTAGTCGGGAGCCCTTTCCCCCCCAGAGAAAGCAGCTGCTGGCTGCAGTGCCCTTGTGCTTCTGCGGCTTTGCAGGGGCAGCACAAGTGCTGTGGAAGCACTGCCCGAGAGCTGCTGCTACATCTGAGTACAAAAGTGGCCTTTCTTGTGAGACTCTGAAGGCTGCATTCTGCAAGAAGGGATGTCTGAGTGCTGCAGTAGTTGAATTCCTGGGTAGATTCCTGCCACTCACAAGAACCGCTGTTATTTATAATGTTCCCCAATCTTCAACCATTTCTTCACCTGGAAATTAAAAGGGAATGATGCTTGGGAAGCAGCTCACAGCTGCGGCTCTCCAGCTCAGTGAGAGCTCGGGCCCAGGAGAGAGGCCAGAAGGGTTTTTGTTGCAATGAAAAATACAAACCTCCATATCCCTAAATTGAGAATATTTCTACAAATTCTAATTAGTGTCTAATTTCAGCTTCTGAATGTATCTTTTGGTTGCTGGAGTCCTCTAGCCAGAAATTATCTAGCTGCTTTGGTACTTTGCATACTGGTAATACTGCAAAATTTTGTTCTCCAGATAGTTTGTAGGATCAGAGGGAGCTTCCTGATGCAGGACAGAGTAACAGCGAGGCAACCTGGTTATTTGTGGCTAGTAGTGCTTATGCTGCGGAAGCAAATGCCCTGAACTCAAAGGTGGGTATCGTCCCACAGCCGGACAAGAAGAAAGCCAGGCTGCCTGCAGTGGTACAAGAACTGGGTCCTAGTCTATGTCTGCTCTCTTCAATAGGCAGGCCAAGAGGGGACGGTGTCCTTTATTTTAAAAGCTGCCTAATAGCTGCCTCTGTTGATAAGATTGTGGTCTTTCATGATGCTCTAACATGTCCAAATGAACACCTGCAGACCGTGTTGTGACATCTGAGCACTGACCATCTTCTCTTACGCAGTGTCTTTACTGTGTTTTTCTTGGCTTAGCAGCTGCAGTGATTAATGACAAAGCCCTTTCCAAACAGAAGGGTGGTGTAAGGAAGTGCTGTGAGTCACAAAGGAGGGAGAAGAGAAAAGGGCAATTGCACAATTTCTGGATACAATGGCAGAGCCAATATTTTTGGCTTAATCCTGCCAAAGCCAGTTCTGGCTCCTCAAATCTATGCTGATGCATAAGCTGCACTTTCAAATGCTTTCAGGCCGCCTAAATAGGGATAGGCACAAATGGCTGCTGCATGGTCTTGCGTCTCTGGCTGCCTTTCTGGTCTCTACTGCCTACAGTAGCTGGGATAGTTTGTATCAGGCTTGTCAAATCCCTGGCAGATGCAGCTAAGCAAAACTCTTCCTGAATTGTAGTCGTGTGGCAGAACGGGCAGGAAACTGTCTATACCAAGTAGCTGGAGTATGGCAATGCCCTGTGTAGGCTGTGGGAAGTGACGGGTTCTCTGTCAGTCACCATGTATGACCGTGCAGATGGGGGGGTCTGTCAGGTTGTACTGCGTGTGCAGGCTCTGGGGCAAGGCCCGGACAGCCCTGATGGTTGAAACAAGACCAAACTCAATGTTGCTGCTGTTGCCTTGGACGTTCCTCTGGCTCATCAGTTTGCAAATACTGATGGAGCTGATTAAGGGAAGTCCATTTCATTGCCTTACTGGGACCTGTCTTTTGCTTATCTGTTTGGATTTCTCAGAGCTATGCCGCTTCCCCATAAATTACTAACCCTTATCTCTCCAAGTGCTATGCAGCAAGTGATGGACACAGCTGACCAGCGGAAGACAGCCGGTTTCTGTCCTTGCTGTGAGAGTCCCATTCCCTGCTCCTCCTGTAGTCCAGTGCTGTTGGCCCCGGTGCTGCCCAGCTGACACCTGCTCTGTTTGCTGGCCACAGGGGAGCAATAGGCCAGGAGTTTGAAGGATTGCTGCTCCCCTCTTCTTGTTTGAGTTGGGCGAAGTCCAGCTGGTCGCTGAACTGCAGCCCTAGCAAAGCCAAGGCCTGCTTTGGTAGCCTGGGCTGGACCATTTCCTCCTTACAGACACTCTGCCCATGGATCCACACTGGTGCTTCTATCCAGGTCTCATGAGCACTTAAAAGCTTCCCAGCCACAGTGTACTCCTGCTTATTGCTGGAGTAGCATGGCTTCCCCAGGGCATGCTGACGTGGCTCACACCACTTCCCTGCATGCTGCTGCTTGTGTTTTCTGCTACGGTAACCTGATTTTGCCTCCCTTCTCCCGCATAAGAGCCTGTAGTAGGTGTGTTCACCATGGCCCGCGTGGTCCATCTCCACAGCTGGCCAGGGAGCTCTGCCCAGCAGGATGGTGCCAAGCCAGCCCTCAGACTCCCAGCACTGTACGCCGTTGGGAACTGTGCAGTCACAGCCTCTCAGCTGGCAGGGGCAGGGCCATATCCATATGCTTTTTTACCTGGAAAGCATCTGTGTGAATAGTTCGTGTTTGTGGTCCCTCCCCTGCCAGTAACAGCTTTGGCAGCTGCCCCAAGCTCTCCATTACACACTGCACAAGCCGTGTTTTGCTCCATGGCCACGATGGCCTCTCTTCTGAGGGTCTCAGCGCAGCACCTGCTTTCCTTTTCCCTTTGTGTTTCCACTGTGTTTGCTCCTGTGGAGCTCAGGCAGGAGCAGAGCTGACGGCATCAGCCCCTCCCCACAGCATCCGCACACGCAGGACAGAGGGCTGCGGTCCCAGATCTCTACTGAGTAGCTAAAAGAGCTGAAATAGTGACTTCCCCCTGGGAGGTGGGTTTGGAGTTCTGCAGGGTGCCTAGGCACGCTGTTGCCACAGGGGCAGGCAGAGCGTGGTGGCCACAGGCCCTGAGCTGGTGGCTGCCCGGCATCGGGCGGGGCGCCCCAGCCCTCTGCCTCCACAGCACCAGCTCAAGGAAGGCCCGCAGTGCTGGCCGGAGCGGCCATTCCCGAGCAGCGCAGAGAGCCATGATGGAGAGTATGCTTCAGGAGCTGCGGCATCGGCGGGACAGGCCGGGCCGGGCCGGGCCAGGCTACACACTGGAGCAGGGGGGCTGCTCCCCCTCGGCCAGCCGTGCAAGGGCCCAAAACTTCCTCTGGCGGAGAGGCAGCTGCAGCTGCAAATCTCCCTGCTGGGGTGGGGGTCCCAGGTGGTCTCTGTGCCCCTCAGGTGCCCATCCCTTCCCTGGGGCCGCAGGAGTTTGAGTGGCTGCAGGTGAAGATGTGGTGTCGGGGAGGCCGGGCTGGGCAGCAGCAGGGAGGGAAGGCATGGCGGCCATCTCTGCATCTCCCCTGCCTGCAGTATGGACTCACCCAAAGAACGGCTTGAAACAGTTGAAAGTGTTCTTGTTCGCAATTAATGTGGCTTTATTATTAATGTGTTGGGCTCCTCTCTTGACAGCAGTTAGTTACAGAGTGTTTCACATGGAAATGGGAAAAGGACAGAACTCAAGGAACTTAATTCAAAGAGAAACATGATGCTGAAGAAAAGAATCAGGGCTCTGTTCTTAAAACAATTAGCATAGAAGAAGCTAGGAGCACAAGTTGCCATTTCAATACAGTTAAGACGTTCACTTTTTTAATTATAGGTTTAAAATAGTATTTTGTACCTATTACACACAGGAAGATTACGCGTTGTTGCCCACATGCAGAAACAAGCAAAAGCAGAGTTTAACTTTTTCTCTCTATAGTGTTGTTTTACCTCTGGCTCTGGATGGGTTCTGCTGGCTCCTGCAGGCTAAGCAGGGTCAGACTCTTTACAAATTGGCATTTTTACAAGTCTTTTTCCCCATAGTTTTTTTAAGGGGGAGAGAGGGAGGAGGAGGGGAGGAAGACAGAGAGGGAGGGAGAGAGGCAGAAGGCAGAACAGACTGCCACAGGAGACTAAAAAAAAAGTGTATCCTTGAGGTGGGGGGAGCGGAGGGTGGGGGATGAAGCTGTCCAAGCAGCGCAGCTGCGGAGCGCAGGAGCACAGCACGCAGCGGGCAGGCGCCAGCGACCCCTCTCCTGCCTGGAGGATGCAGGCACCTTGCAAGCCTCACTATTACTGCTGCTTAGTCAGAATTGCTTCAAGTTTAAAATTGAGAAAACATTCATGTGTGGGTCTATCTAAAGTTAGTGCATTAGCTTTTACACCTAGCCACGCTTAGGGATCCAGGGAGCCAGACTCTGAGGGTCCCATTCGCTCCTCTTGCCTGGCATCCCGCGCCTGTGCTGGCTGGCAGCCAGTGCCATCGGCAGGTGAGCCAGGACCCCGCCTCGAAGGAAGGCAAACCCCCCAGCAGTGCTGGGGGGGAGCAGGAACACCTCTGTCACTGCCTGCAATTGCTTGCCATAACCAACATTCATAGACGCTGACAGAGAATGACATTTATTCTTCTGGCAGACACCCCGTGATTCCATGGTTAAAATGAATACAGCACAGGGCAGGGATTTGCTGAATCCCTGAGTAAGCCCTCATGCTCCTAACAAGGGCTGTGTCAAAAGGGCCGGCTGCTCCTTGGGAGGGGCTGCTAGCCTCAGGCTTTGTCCTGCAGCTGCCAGGTTTTAGACACAGCCTTGCAGGCTGCAGGCGGAGACCCTTTTTGCTGCCAGCAAGTTCTCTATGGTCTTTTTATGCTGTTGCGGTTTAAGTTGCAGCATGTAAGTATTTGTACTGAGAAACCTCTAAACTGACACTAAGAGCGGATGGTGTCACGTTAACATGTATAAATTAAAATATTAAATCCACACAAAATGCAGCTTAACATCAAAAAATAAATATATAAATTAAATGCAAAATAAACCATTTCCCTAGAAACTCCATTTTAGTCCTAGGAGCAGGTTTCTAAGCAGCATTTTCTTTATGTCAGCTGCCAGAAAACTAGCACTGAGACTGAAGAGTCCCAGGCAAGCACAACACCGGGTCCCAGGGTGCTTATTACGAAGTCAGACCTCGGCCCAGGGCCAAGCAGTGGGTGACACAGCAGACAGAAATACCTTTTGAGTTGTATGTCAAGCCTTGCAGCATCGCTTTCTATCTCATCTCTCCTTCCCCAGACCACACCCCACTGCCACTCTCTTTGTCTTACAGAAAGATAAAAGCCATCTTTGCAATGAGACTCTCTTGCAATGCTCTCGGAGGCGGCACAGGCTCAGCGGTGCTGCAGGCTCCGAGCACCAAGCACTGTCACTCTGCACTGCTCTCCCTGCAGGTGCTGGGAGCCCCGCAGCGGGGAGGGGTGTGCGCGCCAAGGGGGCTCCGGGTGCCTGCTCAGTAGCAACGACACACTCAGGGCATACAACCACGCTTCTGCCAGGGTGGCCAGGGAGTGAGGACACGTGCCCACAACAGGTGCGCTAGCAATGGGCTGCCAGCTGCAAGGTGTGCACAGCACCTCATCTACGCTGGCAGCAAGAGCCTGCGTGTCCCTGCCGCAGGTGTGGAGGAACTAAGAGCAACTACACTCACTAAACTACTTTCCCCAGGTGTTTTTGGAAAGGGGCTCTCTTTCCTCACACCACAGGTTCTACTCCCTGCATCCCAGACACTTAAGGGGACAACAAAAATCTTGAACACAGCTAAGAGGCTTGGACGCCCAGCATACGGGCAGCGATGAAACTTCCGCTGCTTGCAGAGCTGGCGCACATCAGCTGCCCTGGCCAGACGCCAGCCTCTCTCAGTATGGCATGCGGGTTCCTCAGCAGCCTCACCGCAATCCTCAAGAAAGCCTTTGGTTTACAAAGACAGGGAGGTTTCTCGTACATTTTAGGCCAACAGCGGCCAGGGTTGTTTCAGCCCTTCTGCTTTAAGGGGGCTGTAGTTGTGCGTTTGGATACTCTATTTGTGTGACTGTTCAGGCAACAGCCCCTCTGTGCCTCCTACTGTCACACTGCTGATGTGCAGGAGTCAGCTGGCCACTCTGTGTGTGCAAAGCTCATGTTAGCAGGTTAGGAATGTGCTCTTTGTAGCAAAGAACAACAAACAGGCTGAACCCTCCCCTCCCACCGACACCCCTGAACAAGCGTGTCCTTCACCCCAGTCCCTTGAGCATAGTGAGCAGGTATCGCAGGACGCCACAACCAAACACTTGGGACAGAAACCTGCAGAGCTGGCAAATGGTGGTCCTGCCTAGTTGGAGTGCAGGTCCCCTTGCTCAGAACACCACCCGTATGTTCAGGATGGGAGATGGAAGAATGACCTTCACTGTCATGTACAGTTGCAGGGTTTCACCTTCCCTCATCGCCCAGGTGCATTTTCTTTGCAAATTAGTTTTCGTCTCTGCCCCCCCCGCCCCCTATGCACTGTCTACATGCAGCAGCAGCACTTCAGTCCTCACCGGAAAGGTGAGGTTCATGGTGGTACAAGTTAAATGGCAAGGCAGCCAGGAAGAGCGTATAACAAGCTCTCACAGCAGCAAGGCAGCCAAGATAGTCTACAGAAACTGTACAGGCAGCAGAATAAAGCAGGGAAAGTGAAAGTGCCCCTGGCCTGCAACTGCTCTTGCACAAACTCTTAGCTCAGTCCAGAATATTACAGAGCCCTGCACTTCTTTCTCATGGCATCCAGTGCTGAGCTAGATGGATACCCGATTGCCTGACAAATGGGAACCATGTAGAGGACTAAACCAGAGAAGAACTGGACTGTGATTAGATGGCATCTCTGATGTTGCATTGGTGATTGGAGAGTCAATGGATGAACGCAAAGTGTGGGAGATTTAGAATTCGATCTTACAGGCTGGAAAAGATTCATCCTGCATCACAACAGTGCTGCTGCTTGCCAGTACCATGATGTTTAGCTCCTGCTGTTTCTCATGGGTCTGTTGGTACCATTCTCGTGTCACCTCAGTATCATGTGTTGGGATCAATGTCACCTGGGAAAAGAAAGCAGCAGCAATAATTGTCTGAGAACAACTGCAGTGACAAACAATGCCCATAGGAGCTGAGGCTAAAATTTCCCATTAATTTTGGAACACCGTACCCTTGGTACTGCTTGTTCTATTTAATGTCTTTCAGATGTCAGGTTCTCTATGGTAGAGCTGGTGTTTTATTTTATGCAGTACCAGCACAATGGCGCTCTGAGCTGGCTTGCAACTGGCAGCACCAACACCATAACGATGAAAATGGCTGCAGTGCAGGTGAGAGCATCTCTCTGTGGAGCGCAGGAAACAGCCTCAGAAAGATCCCTCAGTGTGACAAGGACAATGCCGAGAGTGTCACTGTTAATGGCCTGATACTAGACTTTATGCGAATACTGACCCAATGTGCAACTCGAGGACCTTGAAATCTGAGTCTGCTTCATCTGAAAGATCATACACACTTTCTTATACCTGTCTTCAGAAAGAGTGCCCACCCAGGATGTCCTGCAAACGTGACTAAGCAAGAACTATGTGTAAGAACACTCTGCTTTAAAAGCACTAATAAAAAGTTGCTATCAGAAAGATCTTCAGCAAGCAAGGCTAGCAACAAATGCCACTGGGTGTGGGACACTGATGTAAATTCAGGCTGTGATAGCGCTTGTTTTCGCTGGAGGATAGGCTCATCCTGCAGCAGATGAGGAGGACTGCATGATCTCTAAAAGCTTCCTCCCCTCAGAAGGATGTGGAAAGGAGGACATACCTGCTTCCACTCACACCATTTTGCAGGTGTCCTCCTCCTCATGAGTAGAAACAGTTACTCTTCTAAGACTGCACAGCAGGACATGCCCAGTACCATTTGCTTCCTCTTAGTGTACTCCCTCTGGGTATGTTTGTGACACACACCTTCTCCCCAGTACTCGCGACACAAGGAGCATCACACACACTTCTTGGCGTTTCCATAACCTACCTGCAGGTTCTCCCCCCACTGAGACTTCCCTTCCAGGAGCGCATCCAACACTGCACGGCTTGGTTCTCCGTTGGCTGCGTCGTTCCCACTCACAACATAATACGACGCTCGAACCCGCTTGAAGAACTCGGGATCTGTATTCTTTCCACTGCAATGGTTGGGGATGTATGCCAAGTCCACATAGACAGGTGGGCCCATGGGCACAGGCAAACTGCTCTTAGGACTATTGGAAGCTTTGGAAAAAGAAAACAGAGGCTATCAAAACCCTTCTGGAAAGGACAAACACTCAAATTAATACTGAAGGACTTGCATTCCAGACAGGTTTTTCCCTGCAGTTGCAGCAACAAGTTAAGATCTATGCAGGCTCTGCTGCTCAGAGGTGATCTGGGTGGATTTCTGGGCCAGTGCTGTTACAGCTCTTGGGAAGGAAAGGGAGTTCTGCTGTTCTTTGGGGAGGGACTGGAAGGCTTTAGGCTCAGAAGCCTTTCCTGGGGAAGGGAATCAAAAAATCTCCATTATGAGCTTTTGCGGAGTTGTCATCCCAACCAATATTTAGTCCTTATTTTTGTTGTTTAATAACCTCCATTTGCTAAAGAAACCTGTTCTGATGGCCTTTATATGCTATCCTTCTGGAAGCTCCATCCTGGCTTTCTGCCACCCCTGTGAATTGCTGCTATTCTAAGGACTCTATTGCTCTTTCCTATCAACCTTTTGTACCTCTTTTCTACATTTGCTGCTGCTTACATTTATGAGATGAGAGACAGTCAAACTAGAGTTGTTATGCTCAGCAATATATACGCATATACACACACACACCCCCCCGAGAAGGACTGTCCCTTCTTTCCCTCCTGCTCCCTGTGGAATCAGAGAGGCCCCTGTCCTCTGTTTCCTTACATATACTGTCTCTGGGTAGTCTTCTCTGTGAGCAAAAAGCCACTAACTACTAGCATGGACAACTCGTTGTGCTGCCTAGCTGCTTCACAAACAAAAAAATCCCTACCTGTCTCAGCCAGTCTTACAGATGTGTAGCCCCCATCCCAAGTTTGATTTGGGCAACCCACAGCACTGCTCCGTGCACAACCTCTACACCCTGAATCCTCGCCTCAACCCTCCCTTCAGACTGGCATGTCCAGGCACTGCATCCTGCCCATCCTTTCTGTGCAGCGCCTCTAAGACGAGACCGCTCTGTGCAGACACTGTACCAATGCCCCGGTAAAGGCTGTCTCTGGACTGCACCTGATTTGCTCGTCAGCTGTTCATGAACATCCGCTCGGCCCCTCTTCACTCATATTCCCTGGCCTGACGCTGTGACCACCGCACTGCTCCATCCCTGCTTTCCTCCCGCTCCCCGCAGCTCTGAGCAGACCAGAGCCTTCATCAGCCGCTTGCCTGGTCCATTGCCCTTGCTGGCAGTGACACCATCTCTCAGTGACACCAGTTTGCCTCCCCTGAGTTGTATTTGCAGCACAGGGGCTCTTTTCGGGTCCTCCCCTTCAGCTCCTCTCACCTCTGCAAACCTTCCCCCACTTTTCCTACTACGCCATCTCTTTGCCACACATCTGCTGAGACCACAGCACACCAGCTGAGTTCCAGTTTTCCCCATTCTCCTTGGCGCTACCCACCTGCTGGCTCTTGTCTTTCACTCGGCATTAGTGACATGGAGCAGAGGACTAGTATTTGCTCTGCGTCTGTCACATGCCTGACACTATGGGCTCTCAGCACAGACATGGCAATGATACCGATACCAACTGTAGGATACCAGCAGAGCACTGGTCTCTGTGTGAACACTTAGCAAGAGGCCATGGGCTGTACACGCACTCGAGGCCGAGTCCCTGTTTCACACCTTTATTTAGGAGAAAGAGAAGGCCTTAAGTTTCCCACAGTCAGACCACCCTGTGTGCAGTACTCAGACGTGGGAGCTGGTCCCATTCCATCTCTGATTAACACTTCGGAGGAAAGGACATATCTGACCGTGGCAGTGTCCTGCTGTTCTAAACCACAGCTTTAACTCAGTCCAGTGCAATGCACTCACCCCACTCACAGGCCGAGAGGTTGCCACCTCTTTTTAAAACACACACATATTTTGTCCTTCAGTTGCTGGCACTTCTTTGACAGCACCCGCCTCTAAATACCTACTGCCCCTCCACAGATGTAGCCCCTGGCTGGCACTGAATCTTTGCCTATAAAGTTCTGAATTAGGTCTCACAGGTCTGTCTCTCTTTAGAGGTGGCTGCATTCATCTCTACAAAAGTTGAGAGTTTTCCTCAAGGCTTTGATATTTTTAAGTGATTTCTGTGACAACCTCTCTACATTATCACTGCTTATAACTTTTTATGCCTGATTGGGAAGTCCTGTTCTCTGGTCTGCTACATTTAACCCAGCGCTTCTTCTCTGTGTTGAACCTAAAGAGAAAACGCATGCTTAAGGAAGAATTTCTTACCGGGGTTTGTTTTGATGCCGTTAACAAGGCTCTTGCCAGGGTTGCTGTGACTACTCCGGGATAACTCATCCTCTGTGTGAGGAGGCTGCACCAGCACACTACGTGGTTTGGGCTTCTCTCCTCCATCTCTTTCTTTTTTGGCAGTGGCAGATTTTGGAGATTTGTCCGATGGCTGTTTCACAGGAGTGGGTGATCGTTTCCCTTTCACATCTAGTTTCCGGGCAGGCGAGGAAGATTTGGGTTTGCTCAAAGGCTTCCTCACACCTTTGTTCTTTTCTTTTATGTCTTTCTTGGAAATTTTATCAGTTCTGCTCATGCTTTGCTCATTTACCAACATATCAGGGTCTACCATGCAGACATCAGGATGAGGAGGATGGGGATGGGGATCTACCATTGGAACAGGCTGAGGATCATGGCTGGACCTAGAACTGGCATGATGAGCATTCCCAACAGCTTTGTCCACTGGCAGGAAATCAGCATCTTCGTCTGAGTCCATGTTGGCATCTGCTGTGATGGATGGACATTCTTCTGTCTCAGGCGGGACATCGGAGTCTGATTGAGAAGTTCCAGAATCACTCACTGATGTTGGAGGGGTTTCCTCCACGGTGGCACTTTGCATGGGGCTACTACCAGTGTGGGGTGGTCTTCCTTGCACTGAAGGATGACCATCCTCCTGTGAGAGGTCACTATCTTCAGAGAGCTCATGAGGGCTCGGGTTGATGAATGAGGGAGAGAGCTCTCCCTTCCTGTGCTTGTGTTCACATGAGGAAAATTTCTGTCCACAATCAAAACTGCCTCCTAAATGTGGCTCCATCTCATGGGAAGCATCTCCATGGTCCTCTGTTTTTCCACCCCTCTGCACATCTGGGAAAAAGGGCTGGAAACTGTGTTCAGGGGACATCAGAGAGGAAGGACGGCTCTGCCTCTCTGTGTCTGTTTTGCCTGCGCATGGAGAAAAACCGCTGTCAGAATCAGGACATGTTTTTTCATCTTTTGCCTCTGCTGCATGGTATGTACTTTGGAAAGCTTGCAGACTGGTGCTCACCTCTGTTGGACCATTGGCTGTGTTTTCATCTTCATGCTGATGATGAGGAAAGGATGTCAACACATCAGGCAGAGATGTCAGTGTCACCAGCTGTTCTGCAAATGGCGCCTTCTGCTCTGGACTGCTTACACGGGGCTGCTGTTGTTTCTCTGCAGAGAACGGTGTGGGCTGTGAACTCTGGCACTCCTTTCTGCATGGCAAAACACTGTCACCCATGCCACTTATGAATGGAGAACCATGTTCTTCAGCAAACACAAAGCCTTTGGTTTCAGCTGTGTGTGTTTTCACAGCATTATCTGGAATCTGCTGAGACACATCCCAAAGACTCCTGGTACCTGGTTCTGCTCCTGCACCTGCGTATGTGGAAAGCATATGGGAGTAGAAACTTTCTGCTGTAGTCTGTATCACAGGAGTGGTAGCTTCAGATGAAGGTTCTTCTGACAGGCTGGAAGAGTCATCTTTCAGCTGCTGTTGGGGCACAGACTCTCTTTCCACAGCTTTGGAGAACAACTTGTCTTCTTCATATGGACTCAGCGGTGAGAATTTAGTAAAGGATGAATCAAGGGTGCTGATTTTCTCAGAAACCTCCAAGTACTCATCTTTCTTCCCCTGGTCTGAGGGTAAAGCACCAGGAACCTTTAAAGGAAGAGAGATATTCCCTAAATGGCTTGCTGAGGTTTGCTCATGTCTGAACATACTGGATGTTTCACTCTTTCCTAGCAGGGAGCATTCAAATCCAGAAGAGCTCTCCATCACTCTGCTCTCTACTGTTGGGCCCTTTTTGTACCCCTCTTTCTGATTTCCAGAAGCAGATTTCAAGTATATGGCTTGCTCTTGGCACTCTGAGACCACCGCTGCACTTGGATAATCTGTTACACAGAAATGGGATTCCTTTGTGGATTTTTCATCAAGCTCTCTCTTTTGTGAAGAATCATGTCTTAAATGGCACATTTCTGAAGTCTGCTCATCTCTGCCTATGTCTGGCAGGTCACCATAACCAGGAACATATGTCCCCGCAAGAGTGGCTGAGGCAGTTTTTCTACTTCCATATTCCTCTTTCCAGCCTGGATCAGAAGGTGAAGAAGCAGTAGAACTGGGTGAGACGGACTCCTGACGCTTGCTTTGCAGAAAGGGTTCTGATACCTGGAACTTGTCCATTGCTGAGATGTGTGCGTAGACTGCGCCTGCAGCTTCAACAGGGATGTGCAGTTTAGACTCCTTTTCAGATTTCTCCTTAGCGCCTTTTTCTAACTCTGAGTCACTCATGCTTTCTTCCCCTTGACCTGCTTTCTCATAGTATGTATCTTTGGGAATTGGGCTTTCAGATTTCAGGGACAGAGATATCTGCTCCTGGCTAGACAAAATGATATTCTCATCTGGACAAGCAGCATCAATACAGGCAGCTGATTTTTCTTGGTAAAACGTGTCAGTCATGTCTGTGGGAGAAGCAAATGCTGTGCTTGTGGATGATGGATGCAGTTGAGAGTTCAGTTCTTCTGGCAAAGCAGAAGATACCTTCAGTTTTTCCTGTCCTTTGGATATCCGAGACTTATCTGTTTCAGACAAGGGTAAGTATCTTTCATGGACATCTGTATAGTCAAAGGTTGAATCTGCTTTATCTCTAGGGGATGCTGGAGATGACAGCTCCTTCTCAGCAGAGGTATAAAGGCAGGATTCTTCTTCCTTTGCAGAGACGTGAAAACTTTGATCTTTTTGAGTGATCAGTGCTGCTGCTGGCACCTTGTCAGTGTGACCTGGGCTGTCCACACCCTTGGCTGTGAAGGGGGAGGGTCCAGCTCCAGACACAATTATCTTCTCATAGATGTCAGCATACTTGAAACTTCTTTCATCAGGGTAGGGAGTTGGTTCTCTTTCTTCTTCCTCTTGTCTTGTAGGACTGTCATCACCTCTGGGTCTGCAGACCCCTTCCTCACAGGAATAAGGCTCAGGGGAGCTCCTGGAATAGGTCTCTGGAGGATATGCCACTCGGCTGGCAGAACCCACAGCCTCAGCATGGCCCATGGCAGCACTGCTTTTTTGACAAGGGCCTTGTCCTAGAGGGGAGTGTAGACGCTGTCCTGACACCACAGCACTTTCTTCTGGAGACGCTGCTATGTGTTCTGCTGGTCTTGTAGATTGCAACAGAGCAGATGCTGCTGCTGTCTGCTCTTTCCTTCCTGTAGAGTCGTAAAGATGCTCACTGGATTTGCAGTCATCCTCTTGCTTTCTATCTGACTTGTATTTGTAGTCTATTTCCTGATACAAACCACTGACGTCTGATTTCTTCTCTGTGTCCTTTGATGGGACTTCTTCCCATAAAGGTGGCTTGCACTGATCTAACTTGTAAGGCCCTTCTCTTTCTGGTGTTGTGTCCATCTCCTTTTCCAGAGTGGTAGCCATTACAGACAGAGGAGATGCCGTCAGCGCTTGATCTAGTGACTTTGCATAGATATCTAGGACAGCTTTCTCTTCATCATCTAAGTAGGAGTAATCTTGCTTAGATGTCAACAGCAATTCTTGCCTTTCTTTGTTTCCAGTTAATGCTTTGGCCTGATTTTCCTCACCAGAGATATATCGAGAAGACAGGAGAGAACTTTCCATTTGTGTTCTTTCTGGGCGAGTGGTGTCAGCAGGAACTATTTCCACTTTCTTTGTTTCTGATGTAGGTTTGGCACTCTTCTGTGTGTCTTCTTTGTAATCACATGATGCCATCTGTAAACCTTTTGCTTGCAGTAGCACAGGTTTGTCTTCAGCATGATAGAGATCTTCATCCTCCTGACAGGGTAACTGCCCTCCTCTTCCAGTCTCTCTTCCTTCCTGAAGATACCCATACGCAGAGGCCCATGCTTCACTTTCTGTTCTTCTCCAGGCGTGACTGCCAGGCACTGCAGGAGACAGGATCTCCTCCTCTCCCACTTTAGGAAGGGGTTTTGTCTCATATTCTGGTACCTCGTCCAAGAATGTGCTCTCTCTCTCTTTGTCATATCTCTGCCGCCTTCCCTGAACAGGGATCTCCTCCACCTCTTCTGGAAACCGCACTTTCTTCTCATAACTTAAATCTTTCATGTAAAAGTCTTCCATTTCTGGAGATTTTTCTTCTTGAGCTTCCTTGAATCTGCAAGATTTTACACCTTCAGCAGAAATGTGTGAAGATGTTTTATCCTCAGTTAGGCTAGATTCAGTGAAATGTAAGCCTTTCGCATCTGGAGATACTTCCTGAGAGTCCAAGCCTGCAGTTCTTCCCCTAAATGGGCCCTTTTCTGCTGCAGAAAATAAACTGCTGTCATCTGGAGACATTTCTTCAGTTGAAGTATCTCTGGGTGACATGTCTTTAACTGGGCTACTTTCTGGGCAAGGAAAAGATTTTGACACTTCTTTTGTGAGTTCTTTGGCTGAAATTTTCAGTGATTTTTCATATGTAGGTGGGCTCTGCTCTATGAAGTCCATGGATTTCACAGCTTCTGAAGTGAATTTGTCAGTAAAGTCAGACATAGTTTTTTCTTTTGCAGGTATCTCTTCTGTGAAACTAAGAGATTTTATGTCTTCTGGAGAAATTCCTCTAACAAAAAGGTCTGACGATATTTCCTTGCTGGGACTTTCCGTGAGAGAAATGGATTTGGTCTCTTCTGGAGAAATGTCCTTAATGGAAACCTGAGAAGATTTTTCTTCTTCTGAGGTTTCTCCTGTGAAATATGGCAGTTTTCTTTCTTCAGTAGTCACTCCCTTAACAGAAATATCTGAGGATTTTTCTTTACCAATACTTCCTTCTGTAAAAGAAAGTGATTTGGTGTCATCTGGTGACAATTGTGAAGATTTGTCACTTTCAGACTTGCTTTGGCTTGTGAACTGTGGAGGAACCATACTTCCTAAAGATGCTTCTGTGGTACAGGATGGTTCAAAGTGTTTTGAAAATTCCATTAAACTTTCTGCCATGGTTTTAGTTCCTTGCTCTTTTTCTGGCTCCAGAAACACATTTGTGCTGGGATGGGGCAGCAGGGGACACTCCTCCTCCTCCCCTATCACCACTGTATCCTGTTTGTGGTAGGAGAGCCAGGGCAGCTCCTCCTTCCCCACAGGTGGTTCCTGCACCTCCTCCCCCGGGGGCACTGGAACATCACTGCCGAAGTCCAGTTTGTGCTGTACAGGTCCAGGCACTTCTTTTTCATCTCTGTATTTAGCTGCAGATACCTCATCTTCTCTGAGAAGTTCACCCTTGGCTGCCTTCACCACAATGAAAGTTTGGCCTTCCAATTTCTTGTCAGCAGCATCTGTTTGTTTTTCAAATAGATCTGAATCTGTTTCTAGTTTTTCCTCCACTGGAGACTGGTGGAAAGGTGTGTGTCCTGCACTAGTGGGGCCAGATGGGGTGGGAGAAGCCATTTTGACTGTACTGTCATCAGGACTCATGCATCGTTCTTCAGCCTCTGCAGAGTCAACCTGGGAAAACGGTGTTTCTTCAGTGGATAATGGCAGACCAGAAGTTTGCATCACTTCTGTGGGAACGCCAATTAACACATTATCGGGACATCCTTGATGAGGAAACATGGGGACATTGTAATGTCCTCTGAGTTTCCCAGGCATTTCAATATTCGGAGTTCCACCTTCTTCTTCCTCTTCATCTTCTGCCTCTTCATGAAGATCCTTCTTTTGAGCTTCCGGTTTTCTCTCTCCTTCTGCTAACGCATGGAAATCTTCAGGGGGTGGAGACTTAAAACATTTGTCTTCCTCCAAGGATGATGTGGGAGAGATTGTGCCAGCAGAAGGAACATAGTCGAGACCTTGGGTTGCTTCAGTCCGAGAGGAGGGCATGCTGTTTACTGTGTCTAGAAGTAAAGAGCTTTTCCCAGTCTCCTCTGTTTGTGGTGCTGTTATAGACGCAACAGATTGATCTTCTGCTACTGAGGTTGCAAAAGATGAAAGCTTATCGCATTCCGTAATGGAGGTAGCAGAGGATATGTGTTCCTCCTCAGCTAGAGGTGCTGCCACAATGTTTGTGGGATATGCCAGGATTTCAGACTCCTGGCCAGCATAGCCCTTGGCTGAAAGGTCAGCTGTAGGCATGGCCTGTATTCCATGTATTGCTTCGAAAGAGGCTGGGTGGTCGGGAACAGAAATGTCATAGGCATTGACATCATACTTCAAGTGTGGGATCCTCTCTTCCTGCTCATCATGTATTTCTTCATCAGAAATGGTCTGCTCTGTTTCTGAGTAGCCTGGGATAGTTTCATCTTGGATATATGAAACATGTTCTGCTGTGGCTCCTGGTGGGACTGGCAGACTGCTCAGATATGACTCTTCCTTTGTTACGTCCTTTCCAAGTAACTTGTTTTTCTCGCTCATGTCACCAAATTCTTTTTCCTTTTCTGTCGTGGCAAATATTTTGTCCTCCCTCTCATCCTGATGCAGCTCATAGAAGTCTCTGGTTTTTTCCACCTTCTCCTCTGCCTTCATGTGCTGCTCTTCCTTTTCTTCCAGTTCTGCCTTTTCTATCACATCCTCCCTCTTTTCTTTCTCACCCTCTTCCTGTGCCTCTCTCCCTTCGATATATTTTTCAGAAGTCTTTGCTTCTGCTTCCCTCTGTTTTCTGTCCAAAAAGATTTTCTCCTCTTCCTCCTTTTCGTCCTCTCTGAACGCTGATGACCAAACACCTTTTGCTAAGAGGTCTATCTGTGATGGTATCTGTTCCTTGTCTGGAAACAGCTGCACTCCCTTGTCCTGCTTGGCTTTTCTCTCCCAGTGTCTCATGTCACCATTTTCATCTATTGTTGTTCTTTCATCTATTTTTTCAGCACGACCTGCTCTCAGTTCTAGCTGATGGACTGCCTTTTCCTCTGCTGGCGAGTCTTTTTCCATACCAGTAGTAGTTATTCCCTGATCAGGAATGTTTGTTTTCAAAATAAGATCCACTTCAATGCAACTCTGAGCAATCATGTCAGCAGAGTCTTTTATCTCTGTTTCAGGTACTCTCGTTATCTTATCACTAACCTCAATACCAGACACTTCTTGAGTCACCTGCAAGGCCCCTTTCTCCTCGTGCTTCAGTTCCTCAAAGTCCTTTGTGAGATCTTCTGGTGAAGACAGGACTAACCTCTGTTCAGCTATGGAAGCCTCTCCTGGCTCCTGTACAGGTGCCTTCTCCATTGGTGACGTCTTCAGGTCAGCAGGCACTTCCTTTTCAGGTTTGACTTTGGTCTTCTCAGTTTTAAGTCTGCCTGGAACTTTTGCCTTGTATAATGTTTTTCTTACTTCTGGAGTAAATGGTTTTAAGTCTGGTTTAGAAATTTTTTTGGGCTCTGGTTTGGTTTCTTTCTTTTTATCCTCTTTCTTTGAATCTTTTTTTTCCTCTTTCTTCCCATCATCTTTTTTTAAGTCCTTTTTCTCCTTCTTAATCTCTTTCTTTTCTTTGTCTTTCTTCTCTTCCAGTTTGGATACTTTCTCTTTGAGATGCTTTTTTCCAACCTTGTCTTTTGCTAATTTTCTTTTCTCAGCTTTGAGAGCATCAGTTGTTTCTGTCTTTATCTTTTCATGTTTAACAGGTTTCTCAGGAATTTTTTCCGAATGTTCTTTAACTTTTTTCTCAGTTTTAGCATCCTTTGTGACTTCTGGTTTTACCTCCTTAATCCCCTCCTCAACTGCCTCTTCTTTCTTAGCTTGCTTTGTCACAGATGGCTTGGGGGAAGACTTAAGACTCTCTTTACTGTCAGTTCTTTGTTTAATTTTGGTCTGCTTCAGCACAGGTGGAGGTATTCCAGAAGTGATATCTTTCTGAGTAGCCACTGGGTACCTCAGAAAATCCAGGTGCTTGAGTTTCTCAAGACCTTCCAGTATCTTATTTTGAGGAGCATTTCCAGGAAACAAAACTCTTACAATTTTCTCTGTTGGGCTCGCTGGAAGCCACACCACTAGGGCTGTGATGGACGTAAGATAGGGAACCGAAATTTCACCTTCTTTCCCACTTGCGAGAATTATGCCAGTCTTTGCTTTACTATTACCAGCCCATTTCTGCATTAGAAACTGCATTTCTTTACTGTCCTTGACAGGATTCAGTATGTACATGTCCAGCTTACCCACTCCCATTTTGTGGAAAAGTGTGATGGGTTCAATGGTGCTGCTCACCACCCTGTAGAGAGGCTCTGATTTAATGCCCAGTCTGTTGAGATACTGCAGAGTCAGACAAGCTTCTTCGATGCTTCTCTTCACTTTCATGGATGATTCAGGCATCTTCAGTTTTTCAGGAACGTTAAAAAAAACCACCCCTAGCTCAGGAGAAATTAGGTTCTTCATCCAGTCACTGTAGTTGGTAGAGCCCTGGGACTGTTCCTCCTCTTGCTCAGCAACTTTCCTCTGCAGCAGCCCATTGATGCCAGGTAGGTTGTCTGCACCGATGTGGGTGAGCAGGATTGAGTCAATCCTATCCAGGTGCCTTACCAGCTTCCAGAAGCAAGATTTCCTGTCAGAGCCACCATCCACAAGGATGTTAAACCCATTAACAGCAAAGAGAGCAGAATCACCTCTTCCCCCTGGGAATATGTAGCAGCAGGGTTTAGAAAGCTTCAAAAAGCCCCCTGAGGTGGGTGGCTCCAGGAGATCAAATGGAGACGGCACGTCAACAGTCTCAGAGACATACTCTGCAAACTCAGACACCCCATCCATTTCTGGCAGAACTGGATCAGGATTCAGTTTCAGATTAATAATTTCCTGAAATCGAGGATGCCCAAGGTTGCTCCAGTCTCCCTCTCCCAAGCACGACACAGTAAGGGAGGCCTTGATATCTGAATCAGTGTTGCTAAGAATCTGGGTGACCTAATGAGACAAGCAGAGACAAATAAAGGTCAAATAGAGCTCTGTGACCAATTCAGCACTTAAAAAAAATAGCCAGTTAATGCAGAAATACTGAAGACACCATGAGCACTTTACTGACAGAAAACTCTGGGGATAGATTATATAGTCCAAAAGCCTGTTGCAAATAGATGCATGGGGCCATGTCCTGCTCTCTTCTGCAGTTCTCACTGCTGATAAGCTGTTATGCTCCCTGACTGTGTTGGGAGCACATGGTGACCTCAAGAAAGAAAACAAAAGCAGGAACCACCTTGTCCTCTTTCCTTACGTCTTCCTATTTAACCTGGGAACATCAGTTCCTGGCTTGGGCTCAAAAGTAGCAGTTTCTTTTTGATTTGTGAACTCTAACCCTGAGATACCCTTTTCAGTGCTAAGCACCATTGTCTGAGTATATCCTCACTCATTGACTAGTGAACAATCATGTAGCACTTCGTGCAGTTTTAGTGCCATTGGACTTTCTTTTTTATTCATATTCATTTTCTTTCCTGGGCCCTATTTTGAAAGTCATGACTCCATCTCTGATACACATACAGGGTCAGGGACATGCTACATGTTAATAAGTAGAACTAAGGTCGATATAATTTCCAAGGCTCCTTAAAGCTATGCTGAACATATCCTGAGCAAAGAAGCATTGAACCTCAGACTTCCTAAGTATCATCTGGAATGAGACGAGTACACTTCTTTACAGTGTTCTCTTGCTTAGACACCCCTTAGTTGACTAGTTAGTGTTCCAAAAAATGGGTACCAGAAATAAATGAGAACAATCAGCCTAAAATAAATGAAGGTGGGCAGATTTGCTGATGTAATTACAGCAACAATGGTATCAATTGTCAAAATATCACCCAGCCATTCTTGCAGCAACTGTACATTCAGTCAGATGGAGACATTCTAAACATCTGGCACACAACGATCAGTGAAAGTAGGGTTTATCAAAACCTGGAGCAGCATACCTGTATTGGCAATGAGTGCCAATGGAAAGGGAGTTTAAAGCCTCTGAGGAAAGCTATAGTACACTTAGCTAAGATAATAAGCATTCGAGCAGAGGTTCAGAGGCCCTATAAGGTTTTCAAGATCCCACTGGACAAAGCCCAGAGCAATCTTGTCCAAATTCAGTGCTGCCGCTGCTCTGTGCAGGAGGTTGGGCTGCAGACTTCTCAAGTGCCCTTCCAACCTGACCGATTCTGCATTTCTACGATTAAATAACAACATTTGTAGTTATTTAATCATCATGTAGTTACTTAATCAGCATTTAATCATGCCCTTGTCATCTTTGCACACCCCTAATGAACACTCTAAACCTTGTGAACAGCTTACGCTTGATGGACTGACTGTGAAATGAAGAGAAATTCCCACATCTACTAGAGTGATGATGGCCTCTGTTAGTTGTTTTTTGGAAGTTGCCCACAGATATTTTAAGACCTGCTTTAAGAAATTTTGAGTGTCTGCCCACTGCAGAGCCAGTCTGGAAGGTTATTTCAAGCTGAGAACTTAAAGGTGGAATTGCCCATGCCTGCCACCCTGGAAAACTTAAGCCAGGGAGCTAAAGCAAGATGCCCGAGACTGTAACAGGAATTATTTACGGTATCCAACACAACAATTGTTTTGCTGGATTTCAAGCCCATCCCTCTGCGGATCTTCCACCTGAAGGAACAGCACAGGCTGCACTGCTCTATCATGCACCCTGCAACCAGGAGGGGACACGCTGGCTTACTGCTCCCACTCACCTCTGGGTCTGAAAGTATCTCAGCAAACTTCTGGTAAGTGAAGGTCCCTGTCTGCAGGATCAAGTCTCCTTCCTGGTCTGAGCTCTGACCACCGAAGATCAGTAGTTTGTGGGCTGATGAATCACACACCAGTGAGCGGACCTGTTACCATGAGACAGAGTGTTGCAGTCAAAAAGTTATCTGCATTCCTCACCAGCACCCAGAAACCCAATCACATGGACAGGCGATACTTACGTATTATTCACAAAGAGTCAAAATGTAAATTTTCTACGTAAAATTGAAGAGGGAAGACAATGCTACTGCCTGCCCAACACAGCTCCACGTCAAATCGTAATTCACATTGAGAAAGTAGGCCAATGCTAAGAGAAAATGTTTGGCATTACACTGCCACGGAAAAGGTCAGCACATTTAGACCCTCATCAAACTAGAATGCTCACAGTTCAGAAGCCCTCCGCCTTGTTTGCTAGGAAACTCTACAAGCTCCTGAGAAATCCTTAAAATCAGGCAATTCTAAGGCACTGACTCTTCCAGGAAGCAGCTCTTTCCTAAAGGGCTAGCACACAAGAGACCATACACTCTCGTGTGTTTCTTTGTCTAGCAGTAAATTCTGCCACAGAATACTGGTTACTGCATAGACCTTGCTGGCAAGACCAGAACACCCTCACCACACCTTGCAGCAGACTGGCAGCATGTTCCAACTCTCCAGAAGATGCAAAGTGTGGCAATCATGACCTCTGTGTATGTCAAGCAAGGGCAGGAGAGCTGTGGAGAAAACCCACTGGCATCTGGTCCTTACCTCAGACACGATGCTGTCCACATTGGGGTTTACCAGGATCACTATCTCCAGGGTATCACTCCGGTGGTGGAGGGTTCTTTGTCCTGGGGAGACGCAAGGGATTAGACAGGATGGGAGAAGCTGATGGGACAGTATCTGCCCACCGATGTTTCAGCCTCAAAAATTCCACTTCAGCATGGGTTTGATTGCAAGGCTTCAACTTGCATTCTAGAACCAATTTAATACCTAGATCTCATAAACCAAAGCAAACTCTTTTCAGTAACAAGGGAAAAAAAACCTACTTCTGGGTCAGCACAATTTGCAACTCAACTCCACCGTGTTCTGAAGTCCGTGGCACCAGGCACGTCCAGCTGCTCGCTTGTGCCGGACAGCCGTGCCCCATAAACGCTGGCACAGACCAGCTATCCCCTCCAGACAGAGGCATCTCGCCTCATCGCAGCTACCACAGAGAGGTATCATTGGATGTTCTCCAAGCCTTAGTCACCACAGGGCTTTATAAGCCAGCTGGTACGCCCCAACTCAGCCTTCATTAGAGCGGTGCAGCACTAATAACGAATCTCTCATCATTCTTAATAAGTCTTTTCTCTTACAAAGTGTTTTTCTTTAACCCACACCTACAGTCCTAGGATAAACTGCTGCTATAGGAACCACCTAGAAAATAGGAATGCTTGTTCTCCTGTCCCCCTCCTGTGAGAGTCACAAACAGGCGCCCAGACAGGATTCTCCTCTCTATATATTTAGGCAAAAAGGCAAGGGCCAAAGAAGAGCAAGCAGGAGCCTGAGAGTGCAAAAAAGCAGCTTGGCATTACATGGATATTTGGCAAAATATTGACATAATGCCTGGGCCCTATTAATTCATTAGAGAGAACAGTGGTGAGTGCCTGCCATGCTGAAAGGCAGGGCTGGGGCCATAGTTGTGCACCCACAACAAGCAACTCTGGGAAGCAGGACGATGTACAGGACCTTCCTGCAGCATTTCCCTGCACATTGCAGGCAGCACGTAACTTTTTGGATTCTGGGCTTTGCAAATACCTACCTCTGGCCATTACACACACTCTACAAGCCAGGCACTTAAAACTTAATTGTTGGAATGTATAATTTATAGGGTTTAAATCTTTCATAGGCTTTAACCCCTCATATAGACTGGAGGACCATAGATTTTCACTGAAAATTGACATCTATTTTTCATCTTCCAGACAACTGCTGCTCTCTGACAAAGTTGTTCTTTCCGCCCACTCTATTCCACAACCTCCCATCAGCTCTCTTTCTCGGCAGATTTCAATCCTTCTCAAATAGCTTGATCAAACTGGTATTTCAAAGAAAGACACCAAAAGGACACAAAAAGAAAAAAATCAGAGAAAGGCCAATACTCAATATAGCTTTACTTAAATTCAGTTTACTGGGATGTGTTACTCTGGCTGCCAGCAATTATGTATAAACCAGACAGATATGCCCAGAAGGCAACTTTAAGTCCAAAATGAAAGCAGCTCTAAGCTCTCAGCAGAACTATTTATACTCCGCATCTCTAGCTGCTTTCTGAACTTGCGTTCTTTTCGTTTGTCTAAAAATGGTGCCTCCAGACTGAAACAAAACCATCACTGTGCAAAGGAAACACTTGCACTGAGTTCACTGGCTTTTCTGCCACTTGATGCGGGATGCAGAGTGTGGAGGGGGGAGGCTGGGACAAGCCCCTGCAGGGGATCGCTGCGGGTGAGCCCTGGGGGTGGCAGGCGCTGGAGGTGCAGGGGGGCAGGACATGTTCTAGGGCACGCTCAGCCAAAAGAAGCAAAACCCCACTCATCCTCCCGGTAATGGCGATTGCAAAGGCATTGCTGATGCCTTGGCATTGCTTAGATCCTAGCAGCGAGCACCAGGTGCCTCATTTCCCCACTGATTGGATTGTGCAGATTTCACACAGCCCTCCCCACACCCAGACCCCCACTCACGCGCTGCCCAGAGCATCCAGGACAGATGCGATCGGCTCCCGTTTTTCAGCAGTAGGTCTGGGACAAAATGAAACCCCAACAATGCCTTTCCCCAGGCTTCTGCCACCTTGCCGCCTGCACACCCCAGACAGACCTTTCAGCAGCTGTTACCCGCGTTGCTGGGGCACAGCTCAGTGTGTAGAACCAACACCAGCAGCCTCTTCCCTGCGCCAAAGGAGGGCTCTCGGGCGCGGGGCAGTCACTGGTGCCCGGCATGCGAGCATCCCTCCGGGCGCCAGGGCTGCAGGGGCAACGCCAGGCCGGGGGCTGCAGGCGGGGCAGCGCAGGGTGGACAACACCAGCCCTACGAGGAGAGGAACCTGTCTGCAGGACTAACAAGCATGACAATACTGCTGCTCTTTGCCATTTCTGTGGCTGGAGCCTAAGCAGCTGAGCTTTCACCGCTGAGACTGGTAAACAAAGCGTGTCTGGTTAGCATTCTGCTGGCATCCTCACCCCCGAGGGGCTGTCCCCTTCATCCTTGGAAGAAAGAGAAGGGCTCAAGCTGTAGGGCCAGCAGCTGCTGGCAGATGAGGGGTAGGAATGGTGAAGTACTGAGTCTCATAAAGGGCCGTGAAGATTAAGGGAATGAAGCATTTTCACATGAGGCAAGGCTGGGTGCACTGAGAGTGTTTAGGCTGGAAAAGAAAAGATTTGGGGTGGGGGAGGGATCTTATCAATATGTGTAAATACCTGATGGGAGGGAACGAAGAAGAGGATGCCAGACTCCCTTCTCACAGTGTTCAGTGACAGGCCAAGAGGCGAGAGGCACAAATTAAGACAGATGCAATTCTATCTGTCTATCACAAGGAAACACCTTTTTTACTGTGAGGGTGGTCAAACACTGGAATAGGTTGTACAAAGAGGTTGTGGAGCATCCATCCTCGGGGACACTCAAAACCCAACTGGACTCAGTCCTGGGAACCTGCTCTAGCAGGTGGCATTGGACTAGACCGTCTCCAGAGGCTCCTTCCAACCTTGGATTCAACGATTCTGTGACTGTGTGAAGCACTGTCGCCCTCCAGAGCCTTGCTCCTGACCCACTGCTGGGCAGGTTCCCTTTCTTCAGCTGCAGTGGTTGATTCTCAGAGGGACACAGAACACAGACACGCAGACAAGCCACTTCCAGAAACACCGCATCGTTGTGCACACGCACGCATGCCAAAACGTCTTCAGCTTAATTCAGCGATAAAGCAGAACCTCACACAAATTCCAGGCCAAACTGCAAACTGTGAGCGAGACGACGACGCATGCCGGAGCACAGCCGGTGACACCCCCCCAGGCTGGGCAGCAGCATCCCCCGAAGCTGAGGAGCGAGCACTGGGCTGTGGGAATCCCCATCACCCAGAGCCACGGAATCCAAGGGCCCATCGGCCTGAGGAGCCCTTTGCTGGCTGCTGCCTCCCTACAGACCTGCAGCAGCAGCTGCACAGACAAAGGACTGAAACACAGACTGGGGCATCCTTCATCTTACTAACGAAAATTACTTGCAGCAGAAATGAGTGGCGGTGCAACCAACATTGCAGACACAGTGACTGAAAGCACACTGTTCGGGTCATTGCCAGGTACTTGTCCTTACTAGAGCCCTGTCGCAGTGAAAGGTATGCCTGGAAATAATAATTTCAAATGGCAAAATCCCTTAATTACATTTACCAGTACGAGGAATATCCTTCTCAGGCTCCTGAAGACTGCTGTCTTCAACTTGGCCGGAACAAACATCTGAACATAGCTCTGACCACAGACCTCCAGGCACATTCTGGACACAGATCCCAGCCCTCTCCAGCCACGCTCACAAGCTGCTACAGTAAATGAAATCTCTCCCCCAGTAACAGTGGGAGGAAACTTCATTAGCATTGAATTTCTCATTTTGTACGAACCTTCACTTTGTGAGTTCGGGTACATTCTCATTACTGCAGTCACCACAACTTCTGGTCGTTTCCCGAAAACATTTCTAGCCATCGTGTCCCCACTGAGGCAGGAGCCCCCAGTCTCCACCATCTGTTCCTTAAGAGGAGAGTTTCCCTCATAACCACTGTCACCCAGCCCTGAAACTCTTCTAGTTCTGCTATGGCCATTAGGATGAGTAAGGGCAGAAGTACACACAACGAGAAGGAACACAGAAGATTCACGGTGGGGCATTATTGTATTTTCTGTATTATCCCCCATCCTCTTTTTTTATGCATCACAACATAACCTGACATGAGCTTTGCACCAAATAAAGATCTTCAGTTAGGGGTACGCAGTGACATCCAAAATTCCTCCTAACATGACACTATTAATTGACACCTTATAAGGAGTCTGGAAAGTTTAATTTCTCTAGTGTGCTTAATTTTGCATTTCTTGACAATGAATTTAATGGGACATCATGATGACTGTTCAATTTAATTGCAGAAGTTCCTCACGGTCTTTTCGGGTATAAGTAACTAAGTCATCTACAAATTTCGATACCTCCATGTTCATTCCAACCCCTTTCCTCGTCATTATGGTACTGATCAACTTTGTATCTAGTAGGAAATCATGTAGCTCTTGTATTTTACCTCTGGATGATGCACAAACTTGACCACATATTTGTTTCTAATTTGTTTTATGTCTCTTAGGTAGTTTTTGACTTCTGGCATTAGTTGCTTTTTACCCACACAAAGTGCTTGCTGCTTAACATAAGTAAAGATTTGATGATACACAAATGCACCCCATTCACGACCTCCCTGAAATTTCAGAAAACAGAGAGGGACTTTCTCCATCTCCACATGGATCACATTACTTACCATTGTGCACAAGTATCACCTTCATCCTGAAGGGCCGCAGAGGGCACACATAAAGCTCTTGGATGGCAGTCAGCAGGAACTGACCGTGGAGGCATTACCCAAGAATGTCCCAGAAGGGATGAACAGCAGCTTCTGCAGGCAATACTGGAGGAATTCCACGGCTAATACTAAGGGGCATTTCAGGGTGTGCAGACTGCTCTCATGGATCATTAAATGGGGTGGGAGAAAAGTCTGATTTTATGTTTTTTTTTTTTTTTAAGAGCATGTGTAGCTTACGTGCTAGAAAGGCTGAGGAGTACCCTCATGGCAGCCTGCACCTTCCTGGAGGGGGGCAGCAGAGGGGAGGTGCTGATCTATTCTCTCCAGTCACCAGCGACAGGACACTAGGGGAATGGAATGAGGCTGCGTCAGGGGAAGGTCCGGTTGGACTTTAGGAAAAGGTTCTTCACTGAGAGGATGCTCGGTCACTCTCGGCTCAGGGAAGTGGTCATGGCACCAAACTTGTCAGAGTTCAAGGAGCGTCTGGACGACTGCTCTTAGGCAGTCCTGCGAGGAGCAGGGAGTTGGACTCGATGATCCTTATGGGTCCCTTTCAACTCGAGGTATTCTATGATTATTTGGCCCACTGAGCGTAGAATTAATTTGGTTATGGGGGAAGACAGCAAGTGATGAGCAAAGCCACACAGATTTTGGAGACAGTGAGAATTAATCATCTGGGGCTGCCCACATGTGCAGAGATCGAGAGAACGAAGGACCAGACACTGTGTTTTTGGTGACTAGCAGTCAAGCAAAGAGGACTATGTGGAGAGGTCAGTCGAGGCTAAAGCAAAGGACAGTGCGCTGGGTAACTGTGTGACAAACAGGACGCCCAAGAAAGAGATGATCCTAGAAGCAGACAGATGGCCATGGAGGCAGAAAAGGAGGTCATGCACCCAATACAGATCCTCGCATGCAATGTGTTTTGCCATTCTAATTGAAAGCACCTAAAAACCCCTATAGTTGAATAATAAATTCTGGGCTGGTCTGAAGGGCTGGCAAGGATAGCTGTAAGAGCTGCTGCTTGTCATTTGCTTTAATCTATGAGACCATCAAACCTCAGAGGTCTTTAGTCTGTTGATCAGAACTGGAAGAACCGTGGTTATGACTGACTGTGTGAGGTTGTCAGGGCAGCGGGACCTGGGTTCTCATCTTTTTGAGGTATCATCAGCGAGGAGGCCTGGGCACTAAAGGGTCATCTTTCAAAGGAGACTGTGCTAAAGTCAGTCACGATGCTCTGACTGGTACACCAAAACGTGATGAACACAAGGGCCCCAAAGATTATTATAGGACTAGCACATCTCTGACGAGAGGTGGGCCGAGAGGTGGGACTGTGAGCCTGGAACAGAGAAGGATGAGGGGAGGGATCTCACAATGTCTGCACGTATCTTGATGGCAGGGTGTGAAGGTTGGGCTGCAGAGCCCTCAGGACATGCCATACAGAGGATGGAGACTGCTCATCCGGCCTCAAAGAAACCAGCTCTCTCCCCATCCAGGGAGCACTCTTTATTCCTCATTACCTTCCCACACTCTTTGCCTCCTTTGTCTCTAGATTATTTGCGCTTACCCGGCCACGTTCTACCTGTAAAGCAAACACCAATAGTACATTGATAAAAAATACAAAGTTTCACAGTCTGGACATGTTATCAAGTCACACAAGCTGCAGTGATTAAAGAATTACTCTTCCTAACTTTCAGATCTCTAACCTGATGTTATGAACATATCTCTTCAGGGTGGCACTTCTGAAAAGATCATCTTACAAGAAAATACCAGGTATCACTATGGTTCAGTACCTTTTGCTACACTTCAGCAAAGAGCTGAGACTTGTATTACATGGTCTTCCCCACGCTCCACTGAAAAAAGTCCCCCTCTGGAGACAGTCAAACTGAGCATGAGGGTTCCCATAGTGCATATATTTGCATAATTAGCACAAGCTAGTGCAAGCTGAAAGACTGCCATTTCCTTCATTCTGAAATGACATCGTAACGCTGAGATAGTAACTGATTCTTTCATTCTGAGTCTGTCAAGTCTCCAACTGCAGCTTCTTCAGTGCCAATGGGAGAAAAAGGATCCAGCCCCAAATGGTGTCCATTCAGAGAAAATGAAACAACGCGTCCATTCACCAACACGCCAGGACTGTACTGAGTACAGCAAGCTACAGCTCCTCAGGACAGAGGCTATAAGGACCAGACAAAAGGTCCTGCCTCTTACCCCCTCTGTGCAAATGCACCTTCCTATCGCCTACCGCAATACGGACCGACCGCCCCCCGCGAGACCAGGGAGCCCCGAGCTGTCTGGCAGCGAGGGAGACGAGTGACTGCTCTGGCTGGAAGCAGCATCTTACAGCCGGCACCTGAAGGGCACCCAGCTGCTGAAGCTCCTTCCTCCAGCATGCAAATTCGACAGCGTGCAGCTTGTAGGACCAGCTCTGGCTGGTGGAGATCTGGAAGCTCTGCCAGCTGGTCAGATGGGCTCAGGAATTAAAAAATAAACACAAAGATTGCTTTGCCAGCCAGTGCACAAGCCAGCAACTGCGAAATCACCATTCAGCTCCCCCTTACCTGCAGACTTGTGCATCTTGGAAACATCTCTCAGCTTCTCTGTTCCTGGGCATCCCTGCTGCACTGCAGGAGTTGCAGCAGCCCCCAAGACATGCTTAGGCGATTTTGCAGCTGTGGGCAATCTGTGGGCAACCACATCACCAGCAGCGTGAACTGGAATGTGCCTCAAGAGCGGCACAAGGGACGTTCATGTGCAGCCTTTCTGCTCTCTGCGTGCTCAAAACATTCCAGAGAGGGTCCTCAGTAAATTTAGAAAGAAACCCCTCCACAGAGGAGTGGGCTGAAGAGACTCTGAACAGTGTGTGGGCATTTGTAGTAGGTTCTAGAAAGGGAAGATTCTGGGCAAATTCAATTTTAAAGAAAATTGTCATTTCCTTCTCTTGGCAGGGGGAGGCAGCTGCCTTTAGCGGAGCCCCTGAATGGGGTGGGAGCCGCAGTGGCTGCCACGGCCACAAATGCAGCATGGAAAGAAAATGGCTACGTTTCACTCTGCCTTGACCTTTAGAGGATAAACAGGAGCCCAGGATGGGCTAGCATCAGCCTCAGCCCTGGCCCAGGGAAACAGGCTGTCTCCACTGCTGGGCCTTGGCCAGGTAGGAGATGGCCACCATCACATGCTATGTTACAGCCAACTTCCAAACTAGATCGCCCAGATAAGGAAAGGAGCTTGGCCAGTTCCTCAGGTTCCAGAGAGAACTGGAGGGTGACCCACAGTCTCAACTGGTTTCCACCACCTGTAAATTGGATTACAAAGCTGATGTAGTGCTTGTATTAACTGCAACAGTAAACTGTTTTACTAACGAACTGTCCTTGAAAAAACACTTCATTTCAAAGCAAAATATTAAGGTTTTTAGATTACAACAGAACATCTTTGTTAGAGTGAAATAATGGCTAAAATTATCGATAAAAGCAATTATAGATTTTTTCTTAAACTTGCAGCGATCCATCAGTTATTTTTACTTCTCGTTCTTTTCCTAAAAACTTTGAGAAAATTCTTTTCAGGATAC
The DNA here is from genome assembly GCA_013398915.1 of Dromas ardeola. Taxonomy (NCBI): domain Eukaryota; kingdom Metazoa; phylum Chordata; class Aves; order Charadriiformes; family Dromadidae; genus Dromas; species Dromas ardeola. The sequence continues at coordinate 49,824 of VYZM01004269.1, read as the reverse complement.
TCTATTTACGTACACAGAATCCCAGGCTCCCAGTTCTTATTTTTTTTTCAGACAACAATGGCTGTATTGGCTTCAGCACATGTTTTGATTGAGAAGATACGATAAGGTCACCACACTTCCTAAGTTTGAATCTCTTTTTTCTTTTTGACATGACCACTTTGCTCTTGGGATTATTTTTTCATCCATCTTGACTGTTCTAAACACCTTCCAACTTGCTATCAGCCTACGATCATGCTGGTTACATCCCAATCCTGGTCTGCCTTAAAGGAGCATTAAGGAAACTGGAAGAGGGTATTTCGGACCACCTCTCTGGGACGCAGGAGGCTCGGCTGCCTCTAGCCCCACGCCGGGTCTCTCACGGAGCGACCAGCCCTGGCAGGCACCCCACGGGCACCAACAGTCTGAGCAGCTGCGGGGGCAACCGAGAGACCACGGCAGGGCCCCAGCACTACGCCATCACCCCTGCACTCCTAAGACAAGAGATGCACCTGCAGCTCCTCCCTTGCAGGGAGTGGGAAGCTGGAGGCCTATATCCAGTCGCTGTCTTCTCAGAGGACGACAGAGAATCTGGCAGAGGACCCTAGTCCAGAGAGGACGGCACAGTGGCCTGCTCGCTGGCATGTTCTCTCGGGAGATGGGTGGCCTCCGAGTCCCCCCCACCAGAGAGCGCAGGACTGATCCCCACCTCCAGCTGGAGTCTGTCTCTTTGTCTACAGCTGAAGCACCCTCTAGCATAGAGATATGAACGACATCTTCACACATCTGCGTCTCAAACACCAAACTGTAGAGTGACTGTCTTTGCTCCCTCCCCCAACAACTCTAAGGAATAATTATTTAATTATGCAAGCCACAGCTATCTCAACAGGGGACACAAAGAACGCCCTTGGCCTGGCAGTGCCCTGTGGTGCGGGAAGCATCTTGGCTTTGGTGCAGTCCTAAAGCCCTGTGTTGGTTCCAGCTCAGGAACTCAAACACCATCTCCAGTGCCCCAGTGGCTGGAGACCGCTCTATCGCATCTCACCTTTTACAGGTAGCACCCAGTCAGATGAGATGAGACTTGCAGGCAAGATCTGTGGAGAAACGCAGGTGAGGGCTACAGCTGGAGCGTGGTGTAAACTGCCCAGGAAAGACTGAGAGGTATTTTGAGTGCCGGGTGGGGGCTGCAGTGCAAACCGGTGTCTGGAGAGATGCAGCGATTGCAGCAATTCTGGGCACATCCAGCTCTTTGTTTCTTTTCCAGAGACGAGCAGAGCAAAGGGCACAGACAGCTCACTGGGTGATCACAGTCCCACAGCCTCCCCCCAATGTGTACTCACAACATGTGACACTACAGTAACCACTTATTACAGTAAAATCATTATTAGAAAAGTGCTGTAGTTTCAGCTTTCTAGTGTGATTCAATAGCTGAGAATGATGAGGAATTGGCTTCAGACAGTGCTTTGTGGTCCACCAGCAAGTGTCCTGCCTCTCATGGTCTGAAAAAGTCTACAGTAAAGATTTATTTCGTATACTTTCTATTTGTAGGTCTTCAAACTCTCTGCAGAAATAGATAAATAAGTATCTATTTATTTATCAATGGCTAAATCTAAAGATCTACCTCCTTAGAGATTTTCTCTTAGCTGAAGGAAGAAGAATCACTGTGTACTAGCAAAGGGAAAATATATTTTTAGTAGGAATATGAAAATCAACAGAAAATGGAAAGGCAAGAAGCTGTAGCAAAGTGCAGAGTCCCTGTTGGGGAAGGCTGGGGCAGAGCCATGGGCCGTCTTCCGGAGCAAGCGATCACCAAACATAACCAATGAAACCACAAAGGACATAAAATGAGGGACTTTAAACTGCACCTAGAAAAGAAGGGCAAGCCAATGGTATTTGAGCAGGAAAGTATTATTGTATGTATGAGTTTTTATTTTTTACGGCAGTTTCAAAATAGCATGTAACAATTTTTTGTATTGAGATGCTCAGTCACATAGTTAAAATCATGGCACCACTGAAATAAAGCCCTGTGAATGTGAAATAGGAGACAGGCCTTATCTGGAGGAACTGAACAGGCAGTTACAAAGGACAGGAAAACACAAAGCACTGTGCTGAGAGAGTGAAGATAATTCAAACACCTCTAGGAAGCAAAACATCCCCTAGGGACTGCAGACCTGACAGCACACCCACACCAACTACAGCCTGTTAACAGGGGAATTCTCCAGGTGCTGGTTTTAGCTCTAGTTATCATCCCAGCCACAGACTGATGGGAATTTGGGGTATACATGGTATATTTACCACTATTAACCTGTATTCCAGTTAGACTGAAGCTGGGTAGAAGAGCTCCTGCTCAGGAGTACACCAACACTTGCACTAAAACCCCCTCACAGTTCCGTGTGTCCTGACGCCTGCCTCTGTACTCACAGAAGAGGGTGAGAGCCATCCCACCACCCACGTGGGGAGGCCAACAGCACGCAGGGGCTGCAAGGGGGAGGAAGGAGCACAGGCACAAGCATTAGGGGAGCCAGAGCAGACCCTGGGACACCCTGTGCTCCTTCGAGGGCTCCAGACAGAGTGTTTGCAACCACAGCGTCTACCCAGCTGTCTTCAGGAGGGCAAACAGGACAACTGGTCACAGATATGCTTCCAGGAAACACCGGCAGAACCGAACACTCCCACTGAAAAATGAGCCATGAAGTGCTAAGATCAGGAAAGAAAAGTGCAGCTGATTTGGGACAGAATAGGCACTAACTTTAGAAGAGCTTAGAGGCAGAGAAACAGCCTTAAAAGCTGCAGAACTCTGCAAGTAGAGAACTTGGTGTAAAAAGGTACAGAAAGAAAACAGCATCAGCAAGACAACTCCAAGAAGAAAAGTTTCTCAACAGAAGCAGAGTCAAAGAGTGAAATTGAGAACGACGCTAGGCAGGACAGAGAAAGAAAAAACACAGCAGTAACCAGCCATTAGGGTCAAAAGAAGACTATCTCCAGGAGGACCAGACAGCAACAGATTTTAAAGAATATGGGAAAAGCACAACAGACTAATTACTGCCAAAACCAGAAGCATGTGGTGTGGAGACCTATGCAAAGCAGGAGGGGCACAGAATGGTCCGGGGTGAAGAAGAACAAGGTCCAGTTTCCAGAACCATTGCTGAGTCTGCCAGGATGGAGATGTTGAGGTCTCTGAAGGCACGTTCAGGTTTCCTTTTGTGGATCTAGCTGGAGATATTTAATAACTTACCTTACTATGCTGCTACTGCATGTCAGGAGAACTGATCATGCTTTAAGGTAAGAACAGACTCTGCAAAATGAACGACCACCTCCTGGGGAATTACTACAAAGGTAAGCCAGCAGCACGGCAAGAGAAGGTGAAATATTCTTGAAGGTGTGGGAGGTTGTGGGCACTTGCCACATCCCAGGAGATACTCCTCCTAGCCATTTGCCTGTGTCTTCCTATCTTCCCTCCTCCCTGTGATAATTTCATGCCATCTACAGCTCCTCTCCCAGGCAACTTCTATTTCTATACAGTGCCAACCATAGCAACCATCTCATTGCTTCCTAATTGCACATACTGTCTCACTTTTATGCTAAAGAGCAATTTGATAGCTCAGCCATTTTAGAACCACTAATTGAAGACACAGATGTTCACTTTGGAAACAGCTGTATCTATTTCCTGAAGTTACTGTTCCTCACTGTTCATTAAATGCCCCTCAACTGGATGTTACATCACCGCTGAGCTACACTAACGGGTAAGGTGAGCACATCTATCTAGTTTGCCAGGTGCAGAATCGGTCACGAGAGATTCTGTTCCCTTCAACAGCTTTCCTGACTCCAGCTGGCCTTGCACCCTTTTGCTGTGACACAGCGTATGGCAAGAACCAAGATCACAGCTCCGCACAGAGGCATAATCCCCATCTGTGAGGAGCTTCTGCTGCAACTTCTTAAGTGTCTCCAGCTAAACCCACAAAAGGAAACCTAAACACACCTTAAAATACCCTCTTATCTGATGCCCTCGCTCCACCAACCCCGGCAGACTTATAGATGGTCCCTTTGAAAACTAAATTAATGTTTCGTGTTTTCCTTGTCAGTGGGACTTTCAGTGGGACTTCAGCTGTGATTTGCTGCCAGTACCTGACCAGAGGCTCCCACAAAACAGCTCCTGTTGGCAGATACCCTGTGCCAGGTCCCAGGGCTGAAGAGTCCTCTAAGTTGCAGAGCTGGACAGCTTCCGATTTCTTAATTTTAATAAGAACATGCATCACACATTCTTACAACCAGAACATAGCACAGATTCAAGAAAACTGCACATTTCCCCTAGTTTTGGATTATGTGGGTAATGCCGATTATGACCGACTTGGAGGTAACAGCTTGTGATCTGCTCTATTTCTCTCTCTGATTTTTCTTTTTTTTTTTTCTTTTTTGAGAACTGATCAATACGAAATGTGTAAGCAAGCTGCCCAAAGCAGAGAGAACTTAGTTGTATCAAGGAAGGGATGGCTGTCACAAATAAGGAAATAATTCTGAGATTTCCTCCCCTTTGCCTATTGAGATGCCAAATTTCTGGCAAGAGGCTCCTGCCTATGATTTCTAGCATCTGCTTAGGCTCCCCAAACCTCCTTCCTATTCCCCACTGTTAACAGTTTCATTCTAAGTAGCTTTTCTTCCCTGTCACCTGCTTGTTTTGAAGATGACCTGCTGAATGTGATCTCTGTTTAGGACACAGATATTAAACCCACTGCGGACTCTGCGCGGCAGGGGCTGAAGCACGGAGGGCCTGTACTCTGCCATTCCCTGAGAAGCAGCAGCTGTCCTCTGCCAGCATCTTTCTTTGCTGCGTTTTGACTTGGCACTCTTGGATCTAGTTGCCACTTGACAGATTCTCTACGTGGTCTGGATTCCTGGGATTTGATTTACAGCATGAAGCACAGTGACAATGAATGGGATACAGAAAGTTATTTCTAAGCGCAGAGGTTCAAGGCCCCCTGTCCTTCTGCCAGCAAATGTAGGCCTTGCCTGTTCAGCATTGAAGAGAGGCATTTGGGAAAAGCCAAGGAGGCTTCTAGCAGAGTAGGGACACCTTTTTCTCTCAGTTCTGGTGACAAGTCAACTCGACCACTGCCTCTCACCAGCACTGAGCTCACTGAAGTCCCACTTCATAATGGGAGTCCCTGCTTCTTAATGCTTCCCTGTCCAGACAGGTCTCCTTCCGCTTGCAGATGACACAGCAGCATTGGGGACTGAACTTACTGACTTGGGAGAATAAAAAGGACTAGAAGAGGCTGCCACCACCACGAACACTTCTGTCGCAGGGCCTCTCACTTGTTCAGCTCCCTCAGAGCCACGTGGGCACAGAACCCCTCCACGCTCCCATGCCTCCCTCTGCCTTGACAATTGTCTTTGCCTTTGAACATGGATCAACCGCAAGAAAGAAATCCTATAACAACTAAAACTCCCATGCAAATCTAGAAACCATGAACTGGGCCAAAACACATACTGTGCTCATACCTACCAGCCTGCAAGCTGGTTCTTCAAAAAGATACCACACAGATCAAAGCCACAGAGAACCACCCTATCCAATGTCTTCCTACCATGGAAAAGTGTCATATTCTTTTGAAGCCATTTACTTCTCACGTGGCCTGGGCAGTGTTTGCATTTCTGTCCAAGTACTGCAACTTACCCATCTTAAGCCATTTTAGGACACTTTCCAGAACATAAATCTAGTCAACCAGAAGGTAAATCACTGGCTTCTTGCCCACTTCTCCTCTAAGATGGCTGTAAGCGCCTTGAGTGCCTGATGACAGGCCAACATTCCTCAGGCAATAGTCAAGAGAGATACTGATGGTCTTTCCTTCCAGTTTTCTCCTTAGTTATTTAAAAATTTGGCACTGGAGCTTAATAGAGAGTGGCCCAGGCAAAATGGCTGGATCCCAGTGAAATAACGGTTAGCTACAGCAAGCATAAAAGCAAACGACTTAATCTCTGAACTTGAAAGTCAGTAGAGGAAACAAATGATCCAGACTTGCCAGTTATGCTGCCATACTTTTCTAGCATGATCTATTTGTAGCTATAGCATGTTGTGAAAAACAGCAGTAAGCTTTTACAGCCTTCATCTTTTCACTGGAAACAACCAAAAGGACTTTTCTCAAGACTATGAAAATACATGAAAAGCAGAGCTAGCAAATGCCAGCCCACCATGGAACCATGCAGCTTCTGGACAAGTCACCAGGTGAGAGCTAAGGCTACAGCTCGTGCTGCTTATGTCCTGCCAGCTGGTATTTCTATTTTCTTATCATGGCCAGTATCCCAGAGATAGGAATGGACTCTTCTTTCCAACCTTAAAACATCTATAAGAGTTTCAGGTCAGGTATTCTATGAACATATTCAGTAACAACCATTAAGCCGCTGCTGCCCGAGGCGTTCAGCTAGCTCCCAGGGGAGTCTGAAGGGGCTCAGCCTTTCGCAAAGGAGGGGTTCAAAACTGTCTCACTGTGCCTAAACTCTGCAATTTTTTTCACCTTTGCTTCACACTAAAGACAAGGAGACAGATTTCCACACGCCTAACTGGTGGAGATGACTTCTCCTTCTGTTGCACCTTCTTCTCCAGGATCTCAAAAGTCTGTACAAATTTACAAAAGATTTCTTGTTTTGCAGGATGCCAGAGGCATGGAGAACCTTACATACTTGGTCAAACTGTGAACCCAGGGCCCTGAGGTACGTTCTTGCAAATTGCCAGAGACTTTGGTGCTTCACAAGAGGGCTCATGAAAGACAATGATTTGTCCAAAGAGGCACACAAGTTATTCAGTAGGACATGCTGGTAACAGACATGCATATTAAATCCTACCCCCTGTGTGACTTAGGTACCTCCTTCCATTTCAGATTCTCAACCTTCATCCTCTTAGAGGAAATATCCAAGCTTTTACTTTCAAAAGCATTGAAAGGGCTCGCTCATTTCTTTCAAAACACAGAAACTGGGATGATGATGCTTTTCAGAAAGGTAGAAGTGAATCAAAATTGCATTCCCCATTAAAAAAAAGTATTATCCAACCCAATACTATTGTATATATTTGAGAGATCAGTCCAGCAAGACTTAAAGGCGTGTCTCAGGAGAACTGGGAACCTGCTGGCCAAGGACACCAATGCTCAAGTTCATCGGTGAATAAGGCCTTGGAAAGACAGAGATTTCCTGAAGAGCTGGATACATGACTAATTGTTCTGTTAGTACTAACTTTTGATACACTGGAGAGGAAGGTGTGAGAAGAGGAGAACTGATCTATGGTCACCAGTCAGCACACGCAGAAATTCATCTCCATTTCTTTAGTGTGAAAAAGAGGTAAAATCAAGCCCCATAGCTTATGCACAGCAAGGCATGGAACTAACGAAGACCGCTTTTTGCCTGTCCACCCTGCACTGTCCCACTGCAATAATCCCAGCTCCCTCCACGTTTCTCAGCTCCTCTCATGAGTCACAGCCACCATCATGTCAAGCAGCTCAGAGACAGACACGCACTGTCCAACGGCTGGTGCCCGAGCGGCGACTGCCCAGGTGGCAGGGCACACAGAATGGGCACTGTCCCAGGCAGGCACCCACTCAGATGGCTCTCCTCTACTGCCCCACCAGTTTTCACAAAACTGGTAGAAACTTGCTACTCTTAATGCTTTAGCAGAAGGGACAGACAAACACAAATTGTGTGTATTTGTAAGAGGAATTCATACCACTCAATCAGGCACCTCCAAGGGGATGGGAAAAAAAAAACTAATACAAACTGAGAAATTAGAACCAAAGTAGCTTAATACTTTCTCTAGTCTTTCCTGTCAACAGCTCCAGGGCTTGTCTGGAGTCCAGAAAGACACGGTCCTGTAGCTAATTCAGGATTTTCAAGGAGAAAGAAAAATAAATCCTCTTTTTCCATCTCAGTAAATTCTCCTCAGAATAATTTCTAAGTATTCATTTACACGTAACTTACTCTTTCTTCCCATTCACAGAGACTGCCCATCAGCCCAGTAACTATCACCTCCCTTTCTTCCCCAGGTACTTTTGCCTAACGAACACTTCGCAGCCCAGCAGATGCACCCTTAATTTTAAGCTAGCTACTGCTGTCAGGTCCCTGCACGCTAACCAGACAATCCAGTCTTCTTTGGCCTCCCATAGCATCTCTTTTCAAGGTTACAGAGGTCTCTCTCTCCTACCCATGAATTAGTAGTGCAAAGCCTGCAATAATGCACATAGCAGACGTGGCTATGCTAGCCAAATGGCCAGAAGCAGCACCCACTAGGGGACACCTATCACAGAGATATATTGCTGGATCCTTATTTGGCTCTCAGTTTCTCCTTCTTTTGTGAGATACAGCCACCCCAGGCGTTACCTAGGGTGGTCTGTGTATGAACATGTACAAGAGCACAAGACCATGTCCCACAGAAGCTCATGCTGAGAAACTGTTCTTCCCCCCTTGCTGTGGCGTCCAGCCATGCTTCTTTGAACGAGAGACACTGCACCGGAGCATGCTTCCTCGCAGTCACCAGAGAGCGCCTGTGCCGGCTACTGCTCACCATACTCCTGTGCTCAAGTCCATCATCCATTTACCACCACATCTGCTGAGGACGTGACTAAGGTATGCCAACAACACAGATGTAAGAAAGAGCAGCAAAAAGGGGTGACAGAACACGGATTGTTTTGTTAGGAAAGAAACTACTGCAAAGCTACACATATCTCTGTCTGCAGAATGCGAGCTGGGCAGGGAAACTGACCGCCTGGCCTTGTCAGATCACAGGAAAGGGAAGAAAAGGAGGGAGGGAAGGAAAAAAAAAAAAAAGGAAAAAAAAAAAGAAAAAAGGTTCCCAGCCTGTATGGGATAGCTATCTGCTAGAGAAAGTGTAAGGACAGACACGCAGTCTGGATGCAGCCAACCAGTACGGAGCCATCAAGGAGATGGGGAGGGTACTGACCTCGCACAGCAAAAGGTCCCCTACCCCATCAGGAGAAAGAGGAATCCCTGTCGCTCTGGAACAGTGCCCAGCCTGCAGGGCTTTTCACAGCGGAACCAGAGCTACTTGGAATAGAAACAGCCTCGTCTCTGAGATCAGAGTTTAAACCGGAGCTTGTTTTTTCTGCAGTCATAAGCCAGCAGGCACCAGCTGCAGAATTTGCCGCAGTGTGTGTGTGCATGCGTGTGTGTTTCTGCGTGTGCGAGTGTGCAGCAGCCATGCTCCTCCCCTCCAAGCTCACTGTGTGATAAATGTGCCCAGACCCGTCCTCTTTCTCCTCCCTACATCATCGACAGTCCCAGTCTAATCGCTCTCGGCCCCCTCTCTTCTCTATTAAGAAAGCTTTTGTTGGCATCACTACTGACTCCTTTTAATTGCTCCCTCCCTGGTCAATGAGGTTTGCCTCTCCTCCTTCTCCCTTTTACCCAAAACAGCAGTGTCCGACAGATATTCATGGTCACGTACCCTGATCTGTGCAATGTGCCAAACCCTGCTCCAGCTCCTCTAGTTCTGGACCCTGGAGATAAGAGGCCCTATTTTGAAATAGTTCAACACATTTTAGCATTAGCATACAGATGATTTAACACTTTTAACAAGATGTTTGCTGGTGGCAACTCTAAAGGATGTCAAAGATACTCTACGAAAATAGAACTCTCTGCGTCTGTGGACTGCAATGGGGTCATCATCGCACTGTAGCACTGGTGATGCAGGACAGCTAATCATAAAGGGAAAAGGTGGCCCCTTAGACCTCTGTGCTACATGAGGAATATAGCAGGACAAGGGATGACAAAGGACCACTGCTAGGAAAAAGAAAGCGCTTTGCCGTTTTCACCTGTAAAGCACAAAATCCCTCCCTGTAGCCTACTAGGATGAAAATCAGCTTCAAGCCTGGCCGCATCTCCTCTCCTTTGCTGCCCTAGAAAGGCTGCAACACTCACATTTTACAAGAACCTTCCCTTTTTCCTCCCCCATGAACTGGATGCATTTGGATGCTTTTTGGCTTCCTGTAGGGGAAGAATGTAGTGTTCAGCAGCTTGAAGCCAGACTTCAGCTACTTCAAGACTATTAACGTGTGGGTGTGCAGCACCAAAGGAAAGAGAAATTGCAAAAGGGGGCCCTGTATCTCTCTTCTGTCTAATCATCAGCATGACAGTCCACCTTAACAACCCTCCCCCCCTCCTGACTGGCACTAGCCTCATTCCAGCATCAGCACTGAGCCGAACAGCGATACAGGCATTAATACTGGCTTTCACCAAGCCTTGCCCAAAGGGAGCATCTGGGAGATGCCTTGTGCCACCTCCTCCCTTCTCCAGGAGCATCTTCTTCAGGAAAGACCATACTGGGATAAATCGTAATGCTGCAGGACTCCTTAAGTCCCCGACAGGAAGAATATCCTCTCCAGATTCTTCTCCAGACCCATCTTCATACATCCTTCCCTGTGTCTGAGCTAATGACACAAGTGCATCAAACAGCTGAGCAGCCAGGGAATGCCGTCTCTGTTCCTATACTCGGGACACAAGCAGCTGAGAAGGGGCGAGGTCCTCACATAGACCGTTCCCTTCTCGTCACTAGTCCTTTCCCCCCCACCACCAGTCGGTCGCCCCCCCCTGCTCCAACAGGATCGAATTCCAAGGAAAAAAACCCGCATCTGCTACCGAGTGCTCGGCACAGATTTCCTCACCTGCTCCCCCGCAAGGGCAGAGCAGACCCAGTGCCTCGCCCTGAGCCGCGGCAGATCCAGCGGGAGAGCCTGGCCGGGGCTCACTCCGCTTGACTGCTACCTACATTTACAGTCGCCTCCCCCCGAATAACGCGTCCCCTCCCGGCCGACACGCTTCCCCCACAGCGGCAAACCGCATCGGGGCAAGAACAAAGCCAGCGCCGGC
>VYZM01004269.1:9246-38674 GCA_013398915.1 Dromas ardeola | reverse complement strand
CCGCCGATCCCCCCACCCATCCATCCACCTCTCTATCCATCCCTCCTTCCCTCCATCCCGCCTCCCAGGGCGCCGCCGCCCGCCCCGCACGAAGCCAGGCTGATCCTGACGCCGAGTCCGGGCAACCGGCAAGGCCAGGACTCCGGCCAGGGCTCCAAAATACGTGAAACTAGACAAACTCCTGCAAGCAGATGGGTTCCCAAACTATCGGAGCATTTCCCCACACACACCCTAGAGTCAGGCTGCTCCTCACAGAGGGGCACTCCCCATCTCATCTCAGGGGGGCTTTAGTTTAAGTTACTCTTAAACTGGAACCTGGTGCCAGGCTCCAATCGCAGCACGGCTCCTCCAATTAAAGCAAAGCAACATGAAATACCAGGCGCAGCATCTGCAACCCAGCTGGGGAGAGTGTGCCCAGTGTCACAGACCCCGCGTCTGGCTGCTGGTTAACAGGAGTGCATCAACAGTGGTCTCCAATCCCATTGATCGGATAACAGAACTTGGATGAGCCATGCAAGAACACCAGCAACCTCACCTCTGGAGACCTACTTCCAGCGCTACATTCAGCTAAATGTTTAAATCATTTTCTAAGAACCTTGCAACTCATTTCATGACCAGTATCAGTGTCTGGCTCATTTGACCAAGGCACTTGAGAGGAGCATGCTTCCTTGCTCCTGCTCCACTGGGCTTAGGCCCATCAGTCCAACGTTGGAATATATAGGTTACTCCATGGCATACTAGTTGCCAAGAGTGACCTTTTTTCACAGCAAGCACTGAAACTACTACCAGTGCCCTGCTTGCCTTACACAAGATCCCAGCTTACTTTTAGATTCCAGAATTAACTGTAAAAGCTGGAGATGTCCTGCCTGCCCTACAGCAAGTCTCCTTCTCAATGATCTCCCAAGGGCTGTAAGAGACAATGGAACACTCAGGAATAAAGATACCATAGAATTGTGGAGTTTAAAAAAAAAATTTTAAAAAATAGAATCTTCTCTTTTGTAGCTTTCACATGACGCCAGTCAGGGCAAATATCTGTGAACCTCAGGAAAAATTAATGTCTTAAATCTTTGATTTCTGTATGTTTTGAACAGGTAACATCCTCATCTTAACACCCTATTTAAAAACACCAAAGATTAAAAAATTCAAGGGACAAACTATTGAAAAAAATAGTTCCATATGGGAGCTGCTGAACTACTCCATCACATCGGTCACATCCCAGCCTTCTGCTTGACAGTTCCAGCACACAGGCAGTAACACCAGCTCCTTGATGATGCCAGCTGTCTACTGCAGTGGCTGGGAACCACTCCCAACAGGCTGGAGCCCTGTGGTGAGCACTGGGAGAGAACACAGCCGCCTGGATTCTGCTTTCGCCTCCAACACAGAAGTCACTGCAGGGAGCGGTTCTGGGATCCGCGCCCAACCTCTCCCTTGACAGTCAAATCAGTCAACTAGCAGATGAAACAGGACACAGGTCTCTTCCAGTCACCAGAATCATCAGTACAGCATAATCTCCCAGCCACAGGAATACAGCAACAACTGCAATGAAGTGAGCGAGCACTTCTTTCTAATATACACATTTGGATTGTTAAATCCTGGGACAAAAGTGTTGGAATGGTCTCTGAAAGACCCGCAGCAAGGCATACTGGCCTTCCAGTGGCCCAGAGGGGTCAGCTGGTTCTGGTCACCAATATAAACAGACACAGGTAATAGCCAACGCTTTCAAGCATTATTCTCAACTGAGATACTTAAAAGGATTTTATCTTTGGAAAGAAAGTGAGGGTTCAGTCTGAAGCCAGCATATTTTGGTGAAAAAGCCTGGGTTCTGAAAAGAAGTAAAAGTTCCTGCTCTCCTCTTTGAAACAGAGCAGAGAGCTGATATTAACGGAGTTGAGCTGACCCTTTTTTTGTTTTGGTGGAAAGTGAAAGGTTTTTTTTTTTTAAATATATACTACATAATATAGAAGGAGAATCTATGGATTTACATTTGTTTAACTCAGGAACTAATGGACTGAGTCTACTGGAAACTACAAAGACTACCTCAAGGTAAAAGCTCCTTTGGATTTATGTCAGCGCTAAGATTACAATGAAGGTCAGTTCTACATATGCTGAAGAAGGGTCCACGGTCAAATGACTACAGCCACCCATTGCCACTAGGATCTTAACAATTGGTTCAGTATCTATTGAGCACTACATGCAACTTCAGCAAAAATCTCATGATCAGAGAATTCATGGATTCTGACAGTAGCCAGGACTGTGAAACAAATGATCAGAGAGATGTGGAAAAGTAAATCACTGCATAGATCAGACTGGGAATATCCCATCTTTGGCTGCAGAAGGGCTCATCTCCCCACCCCAGTCAACCACATAGAATGGAAGAATTCCAAGTTCCACTTCTATGAAATGTTTGCCTCAAAGAGCAGAAGCAAGCCTGCCTACTGGCCCTAGGCTCTTTCATGCTGCTGCTTCTTGGTGCTGCTATAACTAGTTCTGCCAGTTGTAAGGTAATGATCAATCATTTCAGTCGATCTGGTTTGATAGTTTTAATTAAAACTGTTGGGACAGCAGTCAGAACCCAGCGCACCACACCTCCATGTATTCTTTATTCCTGCCTATAAAGAATGGAGAAGATGCAGAAAAGCTCATTCCATACCCTACCTGTTCATCTCTACTCCCTCATCTGAGAGTTTGGCCTCAAAAACCTTCTCATGACCCTTAATCCTTAGGAACCTCAGAATGGGAACACTGGGTCAGGCCCTGAGCCCATCTAGCCCACAGCCATGAGTGGACAGCTAGGGAAAGAGCATAAAATACACGGCAGATGGATTTACCCTCAGTTGTACCTCTCAGCTCCTGGCAGATGCCCTCACTCACCAACAAAGGTTGTTTCTGCATCTTTATGTAGAAATTGCATGAGCTTCTCCATTGCATTCTGAAGCTATGTAAACTTTTGAACTCTGTGGCAATTGTTTAGCAATGCATCGTATGTAAAGATGACTTCCTCTTGTATATTTGGTTTGCAACTTCTGCTTAGTGATTTCATTTGATATTCCCTAATTCTTAGGTTATGAGAGAAAAAAAAATAATTCCCATTAACCTTCACTAGAGCATTTGTATTCTCGTATTTGTCACATTGCCGTTCCACTCCCTTTTCTGTAAGGTGAGAACTGCGAGGTTTGGGGTTTTTTGTTTGGTGAGTTGCTTTAAGTCTCCTCCAGTAGTGAAGCCTTTTTCATCATCCCTGTCACTTTTCTGATGTTAGAATATTCTTTCTGAGACCAGGAAAGAGGAAGACGGACCAGAACTGTACAACACATTTAAGAATTGAGAGCACAATACACCAACACAAGGGCATAATGATGCTTTCTATGGTGTTTCCTACTGTTCTAATTGCTAACATTCTATTTGCTTTTTGACTGTAGCTAAGCATTAAGATTGCTGCTGCTCTCTGTAGCCATCAATAACTTCAAATCAGCAGCTGTCTCTGTTATTTCAGCATTGACACTATACCCCAGATCATTTATGAACACATCAAACAGCACAAGCCCCGCACAGATCCAGGGCATGTGGCTCGTCACAGTGATGCTGGCAAGAACCTCCCTCACTATGATAAAGAAGAGCATCAGGATAACATCTGCCAGTATCCATCTATTCACTGAGGACACAAGTATAACACTAATCTTAGTGGTCCCAGGTCCTTCCAAGTTCTTTTTTAAAGTGTCCCATGTTCCAGGTTTTTTCTTTGGTATCCTGACGACATTTATCTCAATCCTTAATATAATAACTGCAGAATAGCATATTCATTTAGCTTTAGAAACTGTTTTAGCCACCACTTAGCAAAAGATTACTAATTTCCATGAAATCATAGAAGTAATCTGTGGTAGTGTACTCCCTGTACACTACTCCCCCTGCACAAGAAAGAAGTGAACTGGCTCCACCCTGATGGCTTTTTTTTTTTGTTTTCATATGTATACAGGGTATATTTGCCCCCCTCCTATCTCCCAAACATGAATATAATACCTTTGTTGTCTGTGCTTCCAGCCTCCTCTGCTCATCATCACTTCAGACTCATTTTCTCATCCCCTGCACACCACAACAGACATTCTTAGAAACAGAGGAGATCGTTATAACCACCTATTGTGCTTGTCATCCCACTATAACCAGTATAACACAAGCTAGAGAGGGTTGCACAGTCAAAGTGAGTAAGAGTCGGAAGTAAAGAGCAAAGTAAACAGGTGGGGATGCAGAATGACTGCGAAACAAACAGGCAGTCCCCTTTTGCAGCTTACAGATGTACAAGGTGAGCAAAGGACGTTACTTAAAAGGTGCTGCTTTGCACCAGTGCTGAGGACAAAGCAAGAGAATGTATTTGCTACTACTGCTACATATAAATTAGGCTGCTTAATATTTGAGTTAACATCAGGCACTGAACTGCACAACTGCCCAGGTGGCAGCCTGCAGGCTGGACCTGGCCTACAGGGTAATTTCACCCAGACTACAGTTCTTCAGGCCTTTCCTAATTAACTTACAACAGAGAAACAGGTCTATGTCACTCCAGAGAGCAGTGCGACGGGTGCAGGAAGGAAGGGAGGGGGGTTAGACAGCCCTGCTCTAGAACTGGTCTATGTTGGCAATTGCGCTGCCATTAGTAGATTTTTCAGAGCACTTCAGGACCCAGCTCCCACCACCACATAAGGAAGGACATACACACAGGACATTCCATACAGTGACGCACAACTCTGCAGCCGTTTCCTTTTCTGTGCCCATCACAACAGTCACCAAATTTAGCCCCTAGCAGGATATTTAGGGCAGCATGATCTCTTTCTGTATTGATTTTTTTTATATTGATTTAGCATATTCTACTTCAAGCAGCAAAATAAGATTTGATATAACTGTTTAATCAGGACATTTACTGATATTAGTAATTGTTCCAAAATCCCTCCCTCTTAACAGTCATGCAAGTACAGTTTTAAGCATAAACTAGTCTGATGTCTTTAACTGTATTAAAATTTTTGAATATATAAACAGGTCAATTTGTTATCTTCCACCCACGATCTTATTTTATAAGGAAACTATATTGTTTCAACAATATCATATCACGCTTTTATCTCTTTTGCCTCAAAATCTATGTGTCATAAATTCAGTATCTTCCAATAACTATTTCTGATGTAAATTCTCAATAGCAATCTCCATGAAATTCATGGCTGAAGGTTGCTGCATCTATTTTCTCCAATTTTTCTTTCTGCTGCTGGTTATGCATTCAGGTCCCAGCAGCCAGGAATGCATCTTTTTATGCTTCGCAGGTGTTTTTTATAAAGAAAAATTACTTATGAGGTATGGTGATTTTCACAAAGCACAGTTCTTTGGCATATACGTACTGCTTGACCAGCAAGACACTTAAAGCTGAAGAGGTTCTTAAAACAGCTGCTGCTTTTACCATACTCCAGTTATTTAACTGGCCTAAAAAGCCTCCTGCACAGCAGTCCTTTGAGACAGGCCTCTTGCCTTCATGTGATCAGGTAAGAGTTGCAGATAACCTCTTAATTTTAGCTTTTAAAGAAAACAACAAATGATCATTTAGCAAAAAGCCTAAAAATAGCTGTCAAAAGCAGAAGAAAACGGGCACTAGTAAGGAAAGCACCTACTGAGCTTCAAGACTCTTCCAGTTCCTAAAGAGAGCGCACAGAGCTTCTAGTTTCTGCTTCCTACTTTCTAAAGCCAGGAAGACCTACAGAGCTGTGATCAAGAGCATTTCAGTTTCTTCAGTCCTCCAGGAAACCAGGAGATTTGCCTGACAGTTACAGGACACCACAGACCAGACACAAGCACCAAAGAACAGGAGTACACAGAGGCTTAGGATTCAGAAGAAAAAAAAAAAAACACAAACCCAAAACACACTAAAACCAACTCCCTCACCTCTACAAACCAACAAACAACCCCCACCACACCAACAAAATTCAAACCCAAGAGAAAAACAGTGCTCTTACCAGCGTTGAGGTAAGGCTCATTGATGTTCAATTCCAAGGACCACTCAAACATTGGTATTTAAAGACACTATTATCCTCTGATGCAAGGACATATTTACATCAACTACTGAATTAGAGAAGAGATGGAGTTTTTCCCCCACTTATGCTAACAAAATAAACTCTTCTCCAATTAGTCAGACAACAGCCACTGAATCACTGTGGTTTGAAACTAAGATCCTGTCTTTTGGCTGAGGAATTCTGTTCCCTGTCCACAGGGCTTTGAAAAGGCCTCAGAGCTTCCCGGGATGTTAGGTGCAGTTCTCCTCTGACTAGGATATGGAATTAAATTTATTTCATCATTGCACACCTGAGTCAGTATCACACCAACAGGAATGTTCTGGATCATAAAAATTAAGGAACCACAAACTGGCTATTCCCCTAGGCTTGCATATATAACAACAGTGACTACTTAAAATGTTTTTCTGTTATTTTCAAATTTTAGGGTGCAGCCAAGGTCATGTCTCCATGCTTTTCTCTACCATGGTATTTAAAACATTTTTATAAAAGTGGAGGCTGCATGTCTTTATGAAATATGAGACCTCCAAGAACTCCAGATAAAGCATAATACTCAATGGGGCTTACAATACATGTTGAGTCTAGAGAGGTCGTGCTCCTCTGAACAATAGCTCTGAGTTACCCACTGTCTTACGCTCAAATACACTTGATTTTCTTCACAACTATAGGCCAAAGGCTTTAATGCGAACAGAGATTCTAATGAACAGTATACTTGCTTCTTAAAAGTGTTGGAACAAAGAATAACCACAGCCTGACCCAGCCATAGCCCTGATATTTGAGTTAGATGCTTTTATTAGGAAAGATAGGTATTTATTTCTCTGTACCTCTGCGTAGAAAGCATACAGATCTTGATGCAGAGAACTCTAACCTCTCTGTTAGTCTGCATCCCAGGCTTGTGAGATCTCATTACGCAAGACTGTCCAAGTAATTACAAGAGAAGCAGGCTGTCACCACAGCATGCCGTACAGAGGAGACTGCAGAGAAGCAGAAGGATTTATTTGCATCTATCCTCTTGGAAGATTTTTTTTTCTTTAACTATCCAGTTACTGACTTTCACAGGCTATCTGCTGTCAATAAACCAAAAGACCCAATTACTTTTTCAAGTCTTTGGCAAATCACTTCTACAATCCTCTTGGCTATCCTCATTTCTCTCTAGGTACAGCAATTTTTACTGTTAGAAAACAGGCTTTACTAGGATGTTTTTAAAAGATACTCGTTTTTGCTGAATACTTCTGCATCTTTCTGTGCAACTAATGAGTCTTTGCTACTTCCTATCTCATTTACAGATATTTGTACCTTTTTATTCTGTATGATTACTTAAATTATAACTAAAAAGATTTGTATACCACTTTTGTGAAGTCTCCTTAGTTTTTAAATAGCCATTTCTGAAGTGAAGGGACACCTCGTTAGTTGTTTGTATACTTCTATCCCTGAAATATTTTATTCTTTCAGCTGCTTCGCAGGTCCAATACAGTTACATATTTAGGCTTCTCTTCCTTAATTCGAGAATAATCTTTTCATCTTTCTGATACTTCAGGGCCTAAGGAGTGATTATCTGAGCTATTAAGAATTAGGTTCTCTAAACTTGCTGTGGTATTTGACAAGTTGATAGGTGGATAGCCCAAGTCATCCATTCCATTTAGTTCTTTATCATTTTCTTCACCAAGTAAGGTTTTATCTTTGTGTTACTAGCATCCCTAATGCAGGTCCAGAGAGACTGTCAGCACCCATTTCCAGCTTCTTTTCCAATTCCTACTTTAAACAAATTCATGAATCCTGTGAGTTTTCTGTGGCAACACTCTGGTCTCTCCTGTCCCAGAAAATAAGGTTTTAAAAACGGTGATCCTAATTTAACTCAGCAACTCAAAAGCTTTAGGGAAAATGACAAAAGATGACCTGTCTAGAACTCTCAGCGGAAAGGATAAAGAGGGTTATAAATCAAGGCTGTGAAACTGGAGCAAACATGAGCAGTACTAAAAGACCAGAAGGAATGTGAAAAGAGGGATGGAGAAAAATACTGGGGCACAGTAAGAGCGGCAGAGTGTCCCCTGCACGAGCGCAGCGTTACCCCCCAGCACCCAAAGAGGGGCTTAATGCATCAGAGAGGAAGGAGGGACAAGGATCCAATCTTAGTGATTTCTTAGTGACACTGGGATAAACCTGAGTGTTTTCCTAATAACACTAACACTGAGTTCAAGGAAAGACTTCTCCAAAAGTGTGTCCAATAAGCAGCATGCGTCTACCTGAAGAAAAATGCGTGCCTTCCAGGCAACATTCAGGCTGGCTGTACTTCCCCAGCTTCCCCAGCCCCTGATGGGCACTACCGGGTGGCCCTGGCCAGAGGCACAGCGAAGCTTCCCACGTGTCCCAACAGAATGGAAGAGAAGGTACAAGCCAGGTCTAGCACCAAAAGCAAGAAAGAAATGCATCCAAGGCAACGCGAGAGAAGCTACAAGAGCCAAAGTGTGCTGCAAGATTCCTCTTCCTGCAGAGGGTCTTTTTCTTACAGACGTCTTTAACTGCCTCAGATGACATTCTTTCCCAGAACCAGCCAGTAATCTCTTGTAAAAGGCACCAGCTGCCCTGAGAAGGGTCAGATTCCTGGGAACTTGTTGTTTTAACTCTGTCTCCAAGGCCTGAACAGAGGCAAAAAGGCTGCTAAGATCCCTATGCAGGAGAGTGCCAGCCCAGAGGCACCGACACACCCGATGCCCCGTTCATTTTCCAGGGAAGAGGTACTACACTGCGGGAGAGAGAGGACACCCGCGGGACAGTCACACCAAGTCACAACGGGAGGCAGACAACAGGCACCAGTGGCAGCAGTGAAGATGGTGCAAACAGATGTTGGGAGCTAAGCCTGGGACAACCCAAGAGGAAGGCTGGAGAGAGGGCAGAGTAGGATTTAGGGTTGGCAGTGGCACAGGTAAAATATCCAAGACAAAATACATTTGGGAAAGTTGACAGTACTCTGAGTATACTGACAGGTTTATGTGACTCTGTCAAAGACTTGCTTAAGAAAGGTACAGTTTTTATTAACCCATACCAGTTATTTTTCTGCTTCATTTTTCTCCTCAGTATGGTCTTTAGAATTGGAAACTGAGATGTTGAAATGCCGGCATTTTTCTGTAATCAATGCAAAACAGTTCTGCCACATTCCTTGAAGCTGCAGAACCCATAACCTGTCAGGTTCACGCAGATTTAATGGGCATTGTATGGAGGCTGTTCTCAGTGACTCTAGGACTGAGCAAAGCAAAGAATTCTAAGAAAAACTAACAGACACAGGATCTAGTTGCTACTACATGCAAAGATACCACAAGAAATAACCTTATGTTATAATTACAGAACAGGAACTGTTCTTCCAGGCATATTTTAAATTTAAAGAGATAAAATGTTAGTCCCTCCAAACTAGTGCTCATAAATTGTGTGTATGTTTGGGATATTACAGTCACCAGCCATTTGCTGCTTATAAGGCCTACCAGTCAAGAAACAGAAAAAAGATGCAAAGTAAGTGAATATTCCTTAAACATCAATCAAATAGGACATTCATTTTAGGCACTATTCCCTCCTGGGTTTATGCCCTTCTGTAGGATGAGATCAGCACTGCAGCACATGCTTTCTTGCAAGGATATAGCACATGAAACCAGAAAAGAAAAACAAAGGCGTGGGGGGGAATCAATAACCACTCTGAATTATTCATCTCCATGAAGTAGGAATAAAAATGCAAGCAAATACCACAAATACCATTTTTAGAACAGTGATCCCAGAAGAAGCTTCTTTATAGGAGTCAAACTGTCTAGCACAGATTTTCCTGCAGAATAATTAGTACTCAGTAAAATTTTAGAGGCACAGAGGTAGGATTACGTCAAACCCAGGCCATTCACCTACCTGAAGGCAAAGTAACATTGTGAATACGCATAATCAATTTCCACAATGGCTACTGTCAAAAAGAAGGCAGACAGAATCCAGAACAGGTCTGTTTACAAAAATATGAGTAAAACTACTGAGAACAGGTCATCTGAAAGAAAAAAAAAAATATGGCTCTGTCCTATTGTGTTGTTTAGGAATTTTTTTTTTCCCCTCTTTTTTTTAAGCCATGAAAATTTTAAGTGTCATCCAGCTTGCCTGTCCTAGAAAGTTCTACAGATAAAGAGCAATATCTGTTTTAAATGGATTCAAAATGCATTCCACCAAATCCATTTAACAGAGGACTGAGAAATCAAAATCATTGAGTTATTCACAAGGTACTACCTCAGAGACAGACCAGTGTAGACTTAGTAGTTCTTAAAAAAAACACAACAAAAAATGACACCAAGGAGATATCTACAGGACACAAAGTACTGAAAAAAAAACAAACCAAAAATGAACAAAACAAAAAAGTATGCTTCTTATATTCTGTGAGCTCAAAAAAGGTCCAACCCTTCCCCAATCATCTCATCATTATTTTCCTTTTCTATGAAATTAAAGGGTTCATCTTCTCTCAAGGTCCATTCAGACAGATCCTGGCACCTCCAATCTTTATATACGAAAGGCAGTACCGCAGAACTGGTTCAGCACAATGCACTATCTCCACTCTCCTTGAAGGATTCAAAAGACCATTCCAGGACAAACCCACTTACTTGTTACTCTTTGCTTCCATATACGCTTCAAGAATTTGAATTCCGTGAACTGCTATCAACATTTAACCACAATGTCTGGTTTTAGAAGCAAGAGTAATAATTTAGTAGGCCAAGTTCTAACTGTAGAAAAGCTCCCAGTGAATTCACGACTGCAGTGATTTCGACTCTAGGAGCTTTGACCTAAGAAGCTCACAAAATCGGGAAGTCAGTTATCCGTGGAGATAAAACTCAGAAGACTAAGGCCAAACCACACCAAGCATTATTTTTGTCTGTGTTTTATATAAGGACTATTTTTTGAGAAGAAAATAACTGTATCGGTTTATTTCTAGTTAATCAACACAATCTGGTTTGTTAAGACTTACTCTCAAGTAAGTATGCCTGCATCAGGAATTCTACTGCTAGCATTGCGCTGGCAGTTTGGCTAATAGGTTTCCCATTACACCAGCCCTAAGCAATAACCACAGAAAGGAGAGGGGTGGAGCACAACAGTTACCTGTATTCCCTGGGTTTCCTATCATGGCAGCAGCTTACTGCCTTTCTGCAGCAAGCGAGCCCCACAGGTAACACCTATATTCCCCCAAGACAGCAGGAATCTTTGGTTGTGTGGAACTTTTTCCTTTGATAAACACACATGCCTGCAGTACTCCGTTTAGAGGCAGCGGGTCAAAGAATCACACTTAAATGCCAAACAAGAAGTGAGCTTGTGGTGACTGCTGAACTGGGAACTCTCATATTACCAAATTTAGCCTCCAAGAAACCACATCTGCATGTGTCTTTTTCATGCGTGCAGCACAGTCCCTGCTCCCCATGAAGTTTTTTCATTACAAGCTATACCCTGCAATTTTAGGAGCCATCCTATCCCTCAACTCAGGTCATCAGCCATCCTGAAGCAAGAATCAATATCTGGACTATGACTCATGGTTCTATGGGAAGCTTGTTCAGGCAGCCAAGGGCAGGTCTGATGCATTTGCATCAGGCAGAAGAAAACAGTTCCACATTCTAGAAGACTGTTAGTTTATTATATTGGGAAGGTTAAAATCAGTTTTAAACGATGGATGGCTGATGAGCAGATCTTTGTTCAAGATATTTCTAGGGGAATCTCCTAACTCGTTATCAAGGAATCAATTACCTGCAAGAAAATCTGCTAATTGTTAACTGAAACTCATGATTAGTACCTAAGTCATTGATCTGATTTGTCTTCTTGACTAGACACACTACAGACAAGAGCAGGAAATTTACACCATAATTCTGCAATGTCGGTTATATTGTAGAAAACAGTAGCTTCACAGCTGAGAACAGCACGCATGAGCTCAGCTGAGTGTAGAGAGGTAGCTGTGGATGTATTGCAGGCTATTGAGGTTTTCTTGTTTGGTTTGGGGTCTTTTGGCCTAGGGTTTTAATTTTTGAAAGGCAGTTTCTAAGATTCTAAAACTGAAAAGATCCTAACACAGTTACAAGCATTGTTTGAGGTCAAAACACCCAAAATTAGTCCGATTTATACAACAGAATGCATTATGAGGTGAGAAGACAGCTGCAGATAGTAAGATTTCTTCCAGAAGAGAACTCAGACCTAGCAGATACAGGCAGAATGCAATATAGTGGCTAGAAGCCACAATAAACAAATTTAACCTAGAAGGGAGGGCACAGTTTTAACCACAGGTAATTAACCACTGAAACTAATTACCCATTGTTAATAGCAGATTGCTTGCAACCTGATGCATTCAAATAAAAAACAATGCCTCACCTTAAAGAGTCTGTGTAAGACAAAAATCATAACACTCCCCCAAAAAAACAAACACAAACAATAGTTATAACATTTGTTTGGTATAAAATAAAAATAGGAGACTGTCTTCAGGCAGTGAATTTTGTTTCTTTGCAGTGCTCTTAGTTTTCCAACAGCTGAATGCAGGAATTGACTCATTTATTCCGTTACTGCTTCATACAGGCTAGCAGGATAACAGGTTGCCCAGAGAGGCGGTGGCGGCCCCATCCCTGGAGACATTCAAGGCCAGGCTTGATGAGGCTCTGAGCAACCTGATCTAGTTGAAGATGTCCCTGCTCACTGCAGGGGATTGGACTAGATGGCCTTTAAAGGTCCCTTCCAACCCAACACATTCTAAAAAAGATAAAGCAAAATGATAAATGATAGAAGCAAAAATGATAAAGCAAGAACTAAAAGAATTACAGATTGAATAGGGATCTGGTGTAGATCCTCTGCAGTACCACATCCACCCGAGCAAGGAACTGGGAAAAGCTGATTGCTTTTGCACACAATCCTCTGAAGTTTCCAAATCAAGCAGCAAGGCATTCCAATACACAGACTAGAGCAAAAACAAGCTGGTACTTCAAAAGAAAGATGCCTCTAGACACAAGCCCTTAGTGATCCCTGTTAACTCCACCTCAGAATTAATGATTTTCTAGCACAAAGACTATTATAATTTCTCAGTATCAAATAGAAAGCCTGTCATCTCAGATTCCCTAGGAAAGAAGCAACACCAGATGAGGAAAGGAAAACAGTGCCTCCAGTCTGCAATTTTGAGTTCTTACAGAGGGAGCAAAAAGGCGTGTGTTCTAGCAAAGCCATGGTTAACAGGACAAGACAAAATCCTGGAGCACAGCCAGCCAGGCTGAGGGACATCTGTTTTCTAAGGAGGTAGGAATTATGGCATTAAAATTACAATAGCACATGACAACAATTAATCTCACTGCAAAATACGATTAACAGGCTCCTTCCACAGTGTTTTTCACTCTTCTGAATATGCACCTAGTGGAAGAATTTATTTCCTGAAATAGCAGCTAAAGTCCCAGGCATGATCCCTCGGGGGAACTCTGATGGTCTCCTTTGCCCGAGCTGAAGGCAGCAGCACAGTGTTGTCCCCACATGCACAGAGGTGCCACCAGCTCTGGGATGCGTCCGTGCCTCCTGCACCCGCACGGGAGGCCGATGGCTGGCCCCATTCCCCAGCATCAGCACTTGGATGTCACCAGCTGCTCTGCACCAGAGCTGTGAGGCAGTGAGCATCTGCGGGCTCTCGGGGAAGGGGCTTTCCTTCACCTTGTGAAACCCTGGGAAGTGCTGCAGGACCAATGGCCAACCCGTTCCAGATGCCTCTATGGGCTCTCGCACAGCCATGGCTCAGCCCCAGGTCCGTGGCCCCTGACAGCAGCCAGCACTGGAGCACCCCGAGACACTTACCTCCAAGTCGGGTAAACAGGAATTGAGAGCAGCTGGTCGGGGACTCCCTCCTCGAGCCCACGCGAATACTTGGGACTCTTTAAAAGCAGAGGAAGAGAGTTGGGGTAACTGCACTCATAGCAGGATAGAGGGAAACAGACCAAGAAATCTGTCAGAAAATTACACACAGCTGTTGGAACTGTCACATGTTAAAGATTATTTTCCTACTTAATCCTCCTTCCCCTTTGCTCATCTTGTTTGTCTTAGCAAGGTCCAGTTGACAAAGACTGGAAAGCTACTCTAAGCCACTGAAGCCAGGGATACTAGAGGAGAAAAGTGTCCAGAGCCACAGTGAAATAATGACACACTAATGATACATTAACAAGGCTTTTGTTACCAATCTCTGGATATGACTGGTTCTAGAATCCCAGCAACATTCATAAGAAAGTCGCCCAAAGCTTGTATTAGCTTATAATAAGTATCTCTAGTTTCAACACTTCTGCTAAAACGTGGAACAACATGAAGACTCCAAAGTAAGTGTCTTTTAGAACTAGTCTTATTGAGGAGGTCGCTCTGTCACTGCAGCTGCCGTGCTTACAACGCACATGGCCACCAAGAGAATGCTGCCTTTGTCAAGTTAAAGAAATGTTGCTGTCACACACACAAACAAAAAAACAAAAACAAACTCAAACACACACCAAACTCAAACACACACCAAATCCCTAACCCACACACCCCCCAAGTTATTCTGTGTGCAACCACTGTAATGGACAACATTAAATAGTTATCAGAGCATTGTTTAAAAAAAAACTGTTCTGCATCTGTTACCCAGTGACTGAAAGCTGCTAGTTTTATAAGATTGAGAAAATAGTAAACTCAACAGCCTTTGTTGTTTTTTTCTGCTGGCATTGAATGGAAGCACATGCCCAATTTTTTTTGCTGTTGTTTTTAATTGGTTCACTCAGAGCTATTGAAAACTTATTTAAAAAAAAAAAGATAAACAGCTTATCAAAAAAGTAGAGATAAGCAAATAAGGCCAGTTAGTCAATGAAAGAAGAGAAAATGCTATTCTAGCCAAAAATAGAACGAATTAAAATGGGTTACACACTAAAAGATGGCAGGTGTCTGCTAAGGAAAAAAATATCTTACGTAAGGTGCTAAAAAACAGTGTGTGCAACCCTTGAAATGCCTGACTTGTCAGAACACTGGAACTGGGTGTTCACCAAGGTCACAAGAAACACTGCCCCAGGTACTCAAACGCTAAGTCCCAGCAGGCACACCAGCTTTCCTGACCCTGGCCAGCCGTGCTCTGACCCCAGACAAATTTTATGGAAGCCAGTCAGATTCCAGGGGATGCTGAAGTCTGGAGCGCAGGTTGGAAAGTTTATTTTGTGGTGATGACACTGGTGAACAACAGCGAAGAACGAGAATTGAAAGTCTTATAGTTGTTTTCAAGAAGTACAAGAAGTCATTTAAGTACTCTCCCATAAACAGGATCCACAATTATAGACAGGCAGTAACACTGAGTATTCATTAAAATAGGGACTCCAGTATTTTGCTGAAGTTCTTATGTGGCTGACCTTGTCCAGGGGTGATGTGTTTTTTCCATTCTTTAGAAGCACAGCTTCATGAACTCTATTATCTTCATGAGGGTGAAAGATGATCTAGGATAGCACTGCATGCTGTTGCTGCTTATGAAGATAACGCAGTGTTGTGTCTATCGATTCAGCTTTATCTTAGATAATCAAAATGATTAAGAGGTTTGAACAGCAGCATTATCATAAGAGTCTTAAAAGTCCAGAACTCTTCCAATTTAGAAAGGAGCTTAGAAAAAAAAAGTGAGGGACCTGTGAGGAGGAAAAAGGACAACTGAAAGCAGTTAGGCTCACGTGCTTCCCTGAACTGCGTCTCTTGTTGCTACTTCTGGAGACAGAATATGGGGCTAGATAGACCGCTTTCCCGATTCACTAAGGCATTTCCTTTCATCTTATTCACTTTTAAAGAGCTGAAAAGACTTTTCACCTTACTATGCAGCAGAACCAGAGCATCTATGAAAAAAATTTTCTTTCATAGGAATGATGCTTCACAAGAGTACATACCATATGATTTTACTGAAGCCTCAGCAGTTTCAGATTTATAACACATACACAGAAATGTCAGTTGCAGAGGGTCGTTTTAATGCTTACATTAGTTTTCGAGCGAGAAAAGCACCATTTGCCCCTTCAGTCAGTAATCAACATTTGGACAGAACAGCATGAAAGCAAGAAACTGATGTTAAATTAATCTCTACTTAGCTGAAATGCAAGATAGCTAATTGGAGCTCTGGTTTCTTATCCTCACCAAACAGCTTTTCGGGCATCACAGGCAGAACCATAATGTGTGCTTTATGAACAAAGGAATATTTTGAAATACACAAAAGGAAAACAAAGATTAATCCTGATAACTTCCTAGTGCGCCCTACCAAAGAAGGTTCAGTATGCTGGCTGCAGCTACGTAAAATGCAGCCCAATATTATCAAAAGAACTCTGAAGATATGTAGTTTCCAGAGGAGCTCTCTTGGCATTAAAAAAATTCTGTTGAAGATGGTAAAATCAGCGTGTTGAAATAAAGTTGTATATATGATCTTACAAATTTTTGCTTTTATGCTAT
Organism: Dromas ardeola; assembly: GCA_013398915.1. NCBI lineage: Eukaryota > Metazoa > Chordata > Aves > Charadriiformes > Dromadidae > Dromas > Dromas ardeola. The sequence goes on along the minus strand of VYZM01004269.1, from coordinate 22,196 downwards.
TTCTTGTTTTAAAACAGCCCTGCAAGTCAAATAGAGCCAGAAATCTTCAGTAAATATTTCTGTTGTGTATTTGTAAGAAATGAAGAATATATTTTAGAGACAATGAAATTATTTGTGTTTTAACAGTAATGGTGGTGGGAGATTGCAGCAATCAGACTACACCTATACAAACAGATAATTTCTGTACAAGACCCAAGAGATTGACTAAGAAGCTTTCAGGTTCCAATCTGAGCTCCCGTGCTCTGGTATTTAAGTCCTAAAAGACTGGAAAACCCATCAGGAGTAAAGATTAAAACAGAACACAAAATGAATGCCAATCAGCATGGCATTACAGAAAATATGACCCTACTTAATAAAAACCAAATAAGCTTGTCAAAATATCAAAGCTTGTATTGATATAGTGTAATTATTATTTCATAAGGCATGTCATAGAGCTTACACCAGGACTTGTGCTGTTCACCCTATTCATAAACAACCTGAAAAGGAGGAAGGCAGACTGGTGGCAAAGCACATGCATAACACCAAGTTATTAGCGTGGCTGAGGATGAACTACTGAGGGAGACTTCACAATGCTGAGTTTCATTTACCATTTTATTTATCAGTGTAAATCACACTTAAAGTGACACTAACTAGAGTAACTAGGGCTAACTACTACCACTAGGGAGAGATCTTGAGGTTATGATAGTCTTAGCTCTATTCAGGAGTCAGCTCCCTGCTCAGCAACAGTGAGAAAGCGAACAGACACGCTAGAAATCAGAAAAAGAAGAAAAAATATCGCGATACTGTATAAATACATAGCTCTACCCTACTTTGAACACTACACACTTCTGACCCCAGCATCTCCAAGAGGTAGATCTGGAAGACATTAATAAAACAAGAAAGATAAAAGGTATGGAATAGCTTCCCTATAAGGAACCATTAGGTAAACCAGGCCTCTTCAATCTGAAGAAATAATGAGAAGGCAAATATGCCAAACCTATAACACAACTAGACTGGACAGGAATTGTCCAATGTGGGAAGGTAGATCAAAGAGAACAGACAGGAATGAGAACCCAAGGAAATGAGAAGAGGTTGCAGATTTCTTCCTGCAACATGTCACTGGACTGTTCTACTCCTTGCCAGATTTTTTTTTTTTTTTTTTTTTTTTTTACTTCTAGTAGGGAAAGACTGAAAAACATGGAAGTCGAAGAGTGCTGAGTGTTACTAAACACACAGAAAATATAGCTCTCCATGAGCTGGAAAGAGATATGAGCTAGGACAGTACAAGGAGGAAGTATTTTATGCGCTCATCTTACAGAATCACCCACGTATCCATTTTTTGTCACTGTGCTGGGTGCACCTTTTGCTTGAACCCGTACAACTACCTACCCTGACCTACAGCATCCTTACAGAACACACAAGTAACCGATTAAAGGCTGTCTAACTGGTGGTGCTTGCAAGTCAAACAGCTTTAAAGACTCGCTCTGTGGGTGACAAAAGTTAGCTGAAAAGAGCAACACTTGGGATTGCTGCAGCTACACATAGCAACAAGAAACACAGGCTGCACTTACAGCATGGGAAACTGTATTTCGGGAGGCTGCAGTTCACAGGATCTTTGAGGTCACACTCAGCATTGTTACTATGAGAGCAAATACAGCCCTCAAACATGTAAGGAAAAAGCACAGAAGGTGACAAGCGCTTGCTTTTATATTTCTCTGGTCAGAAGTATGTTGGCAGACAAATGGTGCAGGAAAGTTAATTGCTTGAGGACTAGAAATCACATCTAAAAGTCCAAAGAACCATTATTGCCTCTGAAGAAAGCAGTATTAACCACTGGCTTTTTTACTACCTAAACATGCAAATTTAGGAAAGAGTAGTCCTTTTACTAACATCCAAGAGCTGAACAAAATCCATCACTGGATGATCTATGTTACAGCGGTCTCTCTAGGAAGAGGCCACAGCTGTGGGGAACACGCATTTTCACTGTAATATAATTTTCACACGCAATTGGTCTATAACAGCTTTTGCTTGAACACACAAACTTGTCATCTGCACAATCTGTGAGCTGTAATTTGAATAAACAAGGCAGGGTTTTTTTACTGCCATGCACTTGAGATTGATCACTGAAAACTAGCTAAGCAGTGTAGTGGAAAAACTTATATGACACAAACTGACACTCAAAGCCATTCCAAGTTCCATGAAGATGAGTCACTTGTACAAGTAAAAACATTAAACTACGAGATATTTGTTACTGTAAAAGGAGGATCAAATTCAGACTTTGAGACTAAGATGTTCATAGTGGACTCGTGCATTTGCCTTTGCTTCTTAGCAGGTTTGTAACTTCACACAACCTTATTTGTGCCACTAGTAAAACTCCTTGTTCTTTAACCGTTGCGAAGTTAAATTCTTAGAAGCACAGAACAGCCCAGGTTGGGAGGGACCTCAAAAGATCACCTGGTCCAACTTTTCATGGGAAAAGAAACATACATGATATTATCCAGCACCCTGTCCAATCACATCTTGAAAACCTCTGGTGATGCGGACTCTACCATGTCCCTGGGGAGGCTGTTCTGTGACTGTTCTTACAGTAAAAGAATTTCTTTCTTACCTTGAGTTGAAAGCTCTCCCAATGCAACTTGCAGATATTGCCCCTTATGAACAGAAAGCCTCCATCCTCTTTGTAGCTGACCATAAGTTCTAGAGACGCAATAAAAACAGATTCTTCTTCTCCGAGGTTGAGTTAATAGCATTCCAGGAGTACTCATCCAAAAAAAGAGAGCTACCTTCAGGAACTACAATGCAACTATAATGCCTTAGTGGGCTGTGGCAGATATATCTGTATCCTCAATTGGCATTAAATGTAAAACAAAGGCATCAGTAGGATGTGGAGCATGTGTATTAGGTCGAATACGGAAGGCTTCAGAGCCTGAAGGCCATCTCCCTGCAAGGCAGCTGGTTATTAGACTGTTACACAAACCCTGCTGGCTTTCAGCACACAACATTAAGTTTGCAAAGAAACCTGCAAGCTAATACTTGAAAGTGTTTAATACTTCTGATAACCCTTTTACAGAGGCAAGAAAAATAGCTCAATGTTCCATTATTTCAAGCATTTGTTCCATCAAATTCAACCTGAATGTTGTTCTTAATTGCTTGATTTTCAATTATGTCATTAGTTATTTACAAAAAGTTTTCTGAAGACTACTACACAGTACAGTGAGAGGAAAGATCACTGGGACGGCTGTTGAGTTATTTAAAATCCCCTAGTTGGGCTGAAAGTAGCTGCTAATATTTGTGTAGAGAGAACTGTTTTCAGAAAAAGCAGCTGTTTTCCCTGAACATCAAAACCAACAGATATCAGAGAGCATACTTCCCTTGTGCTGAGAAATTATTGTTTTGAGCATTACATCTTGTACCATATCAATTTTTTTTTTTGAAAGAGACAGCCCCTCTCAGCTGTAAGGAAATACTAACATCCAGCACAAGGAAACACTGTACATGATCTTAGACTACTGTGGCAGCCAGGGGTGACTGACAACTGGGCGAAAGTAGACATGGGGCTGCCCTCACCATGTAAGAGCACACAAGCCTTCAGTGGTTCACCTTGAATTGGTTTGACACCTCTGTTCATTTTTCTCATCACATCACCCTCTCCCTCCTTCAGACCATTTACTAACTTCCAGATTCGCCGTAACACATACAAAGTTTGTCATGCAAGGTCTTCCATACAGCAAGAGTCACGTTGTTTGTGATACTCAGAAGAGAGCCAGCCAGTTAGCGTAGAAAAAAAGAAAGCCCAACAAATCAGCTCCCATGAGGTGCATTAGGTATGACCACCTCACCATTACTAGCTCTGTCCGCAGCTTTTCCCCTCTCGTTTGTAGCACATTTGAGATTCATTTGTTCCTCCTCATCTCTAAACAGACTAAAAACTTGTCAGAAGGATAACTATGCACTCTCTGTTCCCACACAATATTGCAGTTACATTTTGATTTCAGCTTTAAACACTAAGCATTAACATAACACAAATACAGTTTGGAAATAACTACTGTAACCGAGTCAGAAATTGCAGATAGAAAAACTTTGGAATATTCTGTTAGACTGCTTTACTTAGTCATATTGTATTACCAGCCTTCATCTTTTGTTTATTGCTAGCAGTGTCAAACTTTTACTGGTTGTTACAAGTCTGTAGAGTGAGAAGCCTTTTGCACTAAATAGAAGGTCAAAGAACTACTTGGGCTTGAAAGTAACTGCTGTGCTCCAGCTGACTTTTCCCTAATCACAGAGCGCAAACATTAACCATTAAAGGAATGATATTCTGAGATTAATGCACATCTGAAAATAATAGTTTTATCCTCCAGAGACACTGCTGAGTATACCAGTATGGAGGCATGCTCCCTCACACAAGCTAGACTGGGATCTTTCAAGTAGTATGGAACCATAAAAACATCAACTGGAAGGGATTTCAGGAGATCTCTAGGACAGCCTTCTGCTCAGAGGAGCTAACACCAAGCTATGAATACTAAGAGGAAAATCAGTTGCAGCCATACTTCTCTATGCCCACAGCAGGAAGAAGAGGGCATCTAGAGCGTACGGAGCTGAACAACTCCTACTGTTAAAAAGTTTCTAGTTCTATGTATGTCCATCTGGAGCAGAATGGCAATGAACACACATCTTCATAGGGCTGTTACAGGACATACAAGTTGCAACAGCAGTTAAAAAATAAATTAGAAAGATTCTTAACCATGAAAGTAATCAGTATAGAATAGCTGCTAAAGCAGAACCAGCATAGCTAAAAGAACATTTGTTAAGACTGCAGCTATCTTCCAAAGGGTATTATCTGATGGTACATATGCAATTCAGTCAAGACTGTTCCCGGTTTACATTTAGCGCTTCTTCTAGATTATATTATCAGTTGTGACCTGAAATTTCTCTTGTAGCAGTCTTTCCCACACCCTCCCCCTGCTCAAGGTCCACCACCATCAACTAAATCCTGGGATTATAGCATAACTCCTCAGTTTAAACCCTTCAGCATCTAAACTACACTATCACCTGCTGCAATCTTCAGCTGTATGGACTGTCATTTTCTGCAGCTCTAGACCGCTGCTTAATACATTTTAAATTGTGGCCATTATTCCCATGCTTATTCCTTTTGCCTCAGTATTCTTAAATCCGTCGATAGACCCTTTCTGAGGGATCATCTTGCTGCATTTCAAGATCCATGCTAACTGAATCAGTCAACAGGAACATGCAAGTATCTAGTTTGATGCAAACCTGCTCTCTAAACCTTCATAATCCCCAAACCTGTCTCTAACTGGCTGTTCTTGCCTTAAGTGCTGCCAGGGGGACTCTATTAGACAAATTACATATGCCAGCTGTACAAGCTTGCCACAAACCAAGTAGCTATCTATAGTAACTGATCAGCTCCAAAGACCAATCCACATTCCCTAGATCACCAGGCCAGAATATCTCACATCTATACCACTGACCGCACCAGAAGCGGGAACAGCTGAGAGCCAGCTATGCTTTTCCTTTCCCAAAAAAGTACTAGGGGAAAGAGATGCTGTGCAGAGTTAGCAGGAATGTGTAGTCCCACAGGAAATCCTGCAGATGTGTAATGATGGGGAGGGGCTCTGAGGAAGAACGGCAGCATATCTTGTACCACATTAAGCCGCAAGCTTCCAATTCAGGATCAAGTCCCTACAGGCAATTTCAACTCCTTTAGTGAAGTCAGATGACCTAAGATGAGGTGAGTTTGCCCTACAAAGAGAGCCACCCCAAACTGTTTAACATTATTATGATCCTTAGTGATACCACAACATCCAAAAGGCAGCATGGTAAGAGGTTTTAGAAGTATTAGCCACTGCTAGCAGAGAGACTGCAATAGCTCTAAGTCACACTGTCTTTTCCTAAGGAAAAGAATCTGACCAACACCCACTTCTCTCCCTGACTCTTCTCAATCAGGCAGCTTACAAAGCTATTGAACTACTGAAAACATTACTTCCATTACACAAACTGCCTCCATCATCTTCCCGAAAACAAGCGCATCTGGAAAGAGACTTGGCCAAATAGCCACATCGAACCATCCTGAAGCATAAGGATACCTTTACTGAACAGACCCACAGGACAAACTCAGGCACAAAGGCAAGACCTGCTGAGGGGCTTAGAGACTTGTCTGTTTGGGGGATCCCTGTGTAAGTAAGAGGTGTAAGTTAGGACAGAAAACCCAACCTTTTCAGACAGTGCATCAGTCAAAGCTTGCCTGCGCTGCTCCAACTGACCAACACCATTAGCACTTCTGCAGCTGTTACCCAAGTCGTAACTAACTCATCGCAGCTACAATAGTGCTGTTCATACTAACTGGGGTTAGGAATCCATGACAGGAGTTACTTTTACAGTGGTACAGGAGAAGAGCAGCCTCCCTCAGATTAGATTACTAAATTTGATAGAAAATAGCTTATTTGGCATATCGCTTTTGAAGAGATAACAGTATCTGGGAAATGTCTTACACTGCAAGAGCTACACCTGCATAAACAAAACCTAATCTTGACTTGCAGCACCTCAAGAAGCCACAGATAGAGACTATTCTTCAATATATCCTGCATCCATATTTGCTATAGGATGAACTACAATTGCACTTGACCCCAGGTAACAAACATTTGGTTGAAGAGACACAGGGACAGACTGGTCCAGGACAGTGTGCAGGCAAGTTCCTCCAGGAGAAGCTGGGCATTGTCCTAGAATACAAAGTGCATCCCATTGGTGTCTAAACCCTGTCACTCTTTCTCCACAGTGTTACTGAAGAACAGCAGCACCAGAATCTTAAGGAACAATTTGACCGAGCCAAATCCAGAACTTTCTCCATCGCACACTGGTTAATACACAGCAACACGTGAAATCCCGACATCAAGGAAGAGCATCAACATATGTGTTTCTTCAGCTCTGCCAGATCCTGCAGATAGCTATGGCCACTTAAAAGTCTGCACTAGAACCATTACGTAGAAAGGAAAATAGATACCAGTTTCCCACTTTGCACTGTCCGAAGATAGAAAACAGACTTACAGATCACAAACTCTTCTACTAAAGTGACAGGCCATTGTTCTGTTGCTTAGTTGAAACATATATATCTGTCAAATTAAAGCATTATTACAACAATTAATCTGTATTTCTAAGTGGATGAGAAAATTATGCTACCGATCAGCCAGTTTGTCAGTGAAGCATGCAAACAGACCACAGAATTGTTCATATTACTGGAATCCTGTCCATGCCTCAGCTCTTTCCTGAGCAAATATTGAACACTTCTTATCACATGCCTGTCTAATGCTAAGCACAATTGGGAAAATGGGTCAGGATCTTTAGACCCTAGTGTGATAAAGCAAGGATTTTTCAGGTTCAGTGATGGCACAGCACTTTATTAAACAGATTAATGTTAGCCTAGCCATTACCTTACAAATGCAATGTTAGCAATAAGAACCGAGTCCTTAAGATCGCAATGGATGAATCACAAGAACCTACAATCCTTTAGGCCACATGACTAATATCTCACATTTTCCAGATAATTAGACCTGAGTGAAGAGACCACAGGAGGTTTCATGGAACCTTACAGGACTCTTACAGAAATCATTTCTGGGGACGAGATAGGTAGCATTTTTAAATGTTTAATACACTAAATATTTGCAGTTCTAGTGGAAAGCCTTCAGACAAGAGGACCTGCCACACTTTACAGATGGTTATAGTCTAATTCAGTTTCCTACTTTACAGCCTGAATCAAGGTAATGCTTCAGGCTCCAGTTACATTGCTCCAGAGTTAGAGCTGTCCTGCCATACGCGAATGGAGACACAGCTGCAAGATTAAGTCAACTTTTAGGTCTTGTTCACCTACGGAAGCACAAGGCCACAAGCCATGACAGAAGGGGGATAGGCCTTCAAAAAAGGGATTCAGAAAGTCATTTGACTAGTCTTATATACTACTTGCAATACATTTTGCGCATACAAAAAGTACATTCTAAAACACAAAAGGAAGAGATAGATAATAAGTAGCTTACAAAGTAAAACTATATTGTGCCACCTGAGTAAGGTACAGAAGACAAACAGGCAAATTCTAACTTACTAGCTTAATAGGCTTTTAAACAGCACATGTTTCTATCCACTCTATTCTCAGTGGTAATATCTGTACTTTTAAGTTAAATTCCTTGCATCCACAGATCCTTAAGATAGTTTTTCCTTGTTAGTATTCGTATCTGCAGAATGGTGGGCAAACAACTCATTAATTAAATTTGACATTCTAAGTCACAATCAGCTTTATTGTGTATTTTTTCAAACCCAAAATAAAAGTTGAAAGTTAATGCTAATAAACCAAAAAGCTGACCTTTGACTTCTGAAGAAAACTGCGCCAGGTGTCGGGTCACAAAGAGTCTCAGTTGCTGATTCAGGTCACAGGACAGAATGTTAGTGTTCCAGGAACGAATTCCTGCCAAACAACAACAACAAAAAAAGAATAGTGAGCTGTTATTACATTTATTCCAGAAACAGAAGTGGAGATAGAGAAGTTAACAGGACACACAAGGACCAGTGATGCTCATCCAAAAGAGCATACTTAGGATGGAGAAAGTCTTCAGAAGCAGAGGGCCATAATATGCTTACCTTCCATAAAACATCTATCCCTGAACTACATGCAGTGAGCAAGTCTTCATTCAACCCAGGCTTCGCACAAGTAAAACCAACAAGCTACAAGGGGTTGAGGCTAAATAAGTTACACCACTGCCTAAGCAAGCAATGCATGTTATGTTATGCAGCATGTTATGTTAGTTCTACATCTTCTGCATTATCCAGCATTGGTCACTGGTCTACTGGAGGGTTAAACTACTAAACAGCTCAGAGACACCAGCTTCTCTGCTCTTAAAATCTGTGCATCCTCCAAGACACAAAAGCCCCCCCACAACTTGCTCTGCCTAATCACTCCTTCAAAGCCTGTGACCCCATTGAGACCCTCTGAGTTTGCTCTTTAATCTATATAATCGTAAGCTAATCGCCTTCATATCACAGCAGGAAGCAGCATCTGCTCCCAGAGCAAGTGGCACCATGCCATGCTGAGGAAGTCACCTTCAGTGTGAGCAGTTGCACATTCTGGATGACACCAAACACTACAGATGACACATCTTCACATCCCAGTAAGAAGCAGCCTCTCCTAGATGGTGTGATACTACACTTTAGCACCATGAACAAAACCAGGATATCTGCGTGAATCACTACTACAGCCTCTTGTGCTGCTGCCTGATGAAGTACAGGTGTTGAAGGCCAACGTCACAGACTTCTAAGAGTCAACTGAAACAAGAATTTCAGCCCCACTGTTTATTGATGGGGTCCTCACAGAGTTCTTCCACCATCTTCTGGAGACATGTCCTCTCTTGCATAAAATATAAAGTTTTATTGCAGCTGATACTTGCCTTCTTTCAAGTGAAGCATGTTGATTTTTCACAGAGGTATCATTCCCAGTTACTGCAGTTCTAGTTCTCCAGCACAACAACTCCACGTTGTGCAACAGCTTCTGCTGGCCACTGGTGGGAAAGAGGATCTTTTAGGATACAAGCTCCAGCTTTCTACGCATAACCAAGATAGTCAGTAATCATCGTATCACACAGTTCAGTAGTCTCGAGGCCTGTAGAATCTATAGCAGCTCAAGAAAACTTCGTTCTTAGTTTCTTCTTCTGGTGACAGCTGACACAGAGTAATATAGCTTGCTTATTACCTGACAGTCTGCACTGCAGAGTGCACAAAAAACCCTCAGTAAACCCTCTGAACATTGAGGGGGTGAGAAAAAAAACAACTTACCACCACATTCAGTGCCACAGAAGATCTATTCCTTTCAGTTTGGGCATGGGATAGGAACAAATTAAACATGTAATAAAAGACAGGAAGCAAGAAGGTGAACAAAATGTTTTAGTGTGCTATACTCTTGGAAAGCATGATTGCTTAAACAAATGTCCAATATAAGTGCATCTTAATGCAGTACTGTTGAGCATTCTGACCTGGACAGAAACAAGATGGTACTCTGCAGGGCAAATCCTGCTGACTCTAGCTGCTGTGTCACTATCGTGGTGTCCTACTGCAGCAATAAGTGCTATTTGAGGTACTGCTACATCCTCTAGGATGCAGAAAGAAGAGATCCTCTTTCAGAGCAAGGAAAGGGAAGAGTGAAATTATCATCTCACTCATCATCCTACTTGCAGCAGTTTATTCAACATTTTTTTCCCCTCCAGGTAGTCTGAAGTTACTCCTAATTAATTTATCATCCCATGGCACAGGAGCCAGAACTCTGTCCTTGCTGATTAGGATCCTCTCTACCTCCCAATACTAAAGTGCAGACTATAACATAATAAGGTTTCTAAATATTCATTCTCTTTGCATATGCATGGCTTAGGTAAGGTACCATGCAACTCATCAGTTTTCCATCTCTTCCCTTATGCCCTTGCAAACTTTTTTGATTTCCTGCTGAGGTAATTGGATTATAAGATTTGTCATTTTCTCCTAATACCAGACCTGGTCTTCCAGACATTGTTTCAAAACTGGACAAAAGTCACACAGGAGGAGAAAAATAAGACCAGTATTTATTAGATCGCATTTTAGAGTAAGTGTTATTCAAGCATCCCACAGACACATAATGCCACTGCCTAAGAAGCACTACACATGGGAACAAGCAGGTTCCCATGATGTCCTGTACTCACTATTCAATTCTCCTGAACCAAGGTATAGGAAGAAGTCTAGGAAAGCACACTTTTTGAATCAGACAGTGCAAGAGATTTATTCACTGAAAAAAATCTTTTTGTGGTGTTGTTTTTGTTGGTTTGGTTTTTTTTTTGCTTTGGTTGTTTGGGTTGGTGGTGGTTTTTTTGTACAGACAGGGTGCCACAGGCAACAGAACTAAGACACAAAACTAGCTTTTTCATTCTTTAGAAAACCCTATCTAGATGTATATGTAATACTTAGGACCAACTTTGCTTGCCAACTTCATTTGCCAGTTTTGTTAATCTGATTGTTATCAGGGCTATAAGCCCCTTACCAAGTTGCAGAAAAATGCTTCTCTGAAGGGCAGAAGCATTTTGTTATTTACACTGCTTTGTTTCCTGAGGAAATAAAATCATCTGCTCAGCAGCCTGTTCTACCCTCACATAAACCTCACATAAGCACTCTCCAGCAAGCTATCACTTAAGAAACAGGAATCATCATGTGTGTACCATTTCCACATTTCTTGAACTCCCTGAATCAAGAGTATAGCTGTCTCCAACATCATAATATGCTCTCTGATGACAGATCCCACGACCCTGCTGTCATTTTAACTATCCTTACTTTTTATATCCATCTTCCAATTTGCAGATGTTGGTCCATTTCCAGAAGAGGTCATTCTCACATTTCAGTGGGGAATGTATTTTCTGCCAAAACTGCTCTGCCCCTTTCACACAACAGGGAAGACTCCTCTATGACTTGCTGGAGGTCCTACTCCAAGTCAGTGACAGAGGAAAGTCCGAAATCCAAGTTCCTAGCTCCTTCAGCAGTTCACTTCTACTGTTAGTAACTTACCAATACTGCTTAAATGGCTCTCATGCAAAGAAGTGTCTGTACTCAGCAGAATTTCAGTAGGTTTCCAGTCAGACAAAACTAGCTATAGAACGTACTTCTGCTGTAGCAATTGTCTTGCAAAATTGGCATTTATTTTTTCTCTCCAATGGGAATTACCAGGTTATTGGCATATAATCACAGAATCAAAGCGCAAAATTCATTAGTTTACAGTCTGATCTGTCACTATTTCAAAGATTCAGAGAATGGATAAGGATGCAGGCTGGCACACCAGTTCACTGAAGTGCCAAGCAAAGATGATCCTCCTGTTGTGCAGAAAGCAGGAGCAGCCCCTCAAAGAGGAGCTTTCAGAGGCCAAATGGTCATAATCTGGCCTACTCCTACTGAATAAAGCCATGCCTTGGAAAAGGGATTGAAACATTGCCCTCAAAGTAGCTGGTAAGTGGCGTGCCAGCAACGATAGATGGAAAAGATGCCGAAGTGGAGAAATTGGACAAGATTTGACATCTCCACACTCATCCCCTCTCAAATTGCACTGTCCATCTGTTCCTCAGTACTGTTTATGCTTGAAAGGAAAACAGTCACAGAAGTATCTCCAAATAACACAATCACAATTCTTATTAGTGGCATCTTTTAACCAATGTGTCTTGGAAATGGGAGGCAAAGGGGGAAGAGATGTATGTGAAGTCAAAAGGCTCTCACTCTATTTCTCAGAGGTGTACTAATCTGCTTATTAGAACAGGGATTCCCTCAATGTCCTGATGTAGCTGACAGCCTCTCCTTTCTTTTTCTTAGGAGCCATCAGAAACCACCACAAAGCAAGAACTACTATCTTGGCACCTCCTTCCCCCTCGCTTTTATACAACACAGCATCTGATAATACACAAAGACTCATTCATTGCCAAGGCCTCTGGGCACTACCACGAAACAGATAACAAAGAGCCAAGTGTTATGGCAGCCGTGCCTTGCTCCGTGTTGCTCCTGGAGCAGTCCAGGTCACCACTGTGGCTCATCCCCCTCCACCCCTGGCCCACGGGGCTGCTCCTCAGGCAGGGGGAGGCTGTGGCACCGCAGGCCCATTTGTGGCCCTCACACCGCAGTGACCGGCCCAGCCAGGCAAACCCTCCACTAATGAGACAGAAACTCGAGGTATAAGGGAAATGAACGGTAATCCACTGACCCGCTTGTAAAATAGAAACTTTCTAGGAAATCAGAACCATAAAACGTCTTCAAGCTTTAAGACCTTCAAACCCAGCGTTAACCGCATTTCACTCATGCAAATAAAGGAGCGCTCAGGGGGACGGGGCTTACGGCCCGACCGCCCGAGGGCGCGACAGCGCGCGGGAGCCGGGCCGGCCGGGCGCCATCTGTCACCGGACTCGTCCTCGAGGGAGCTCAGG
>VYZM01004268.1:0-12809 GCA_013398915.1 Dromas ardeola | reverse complement strand
CCTGCTTTCCTGGAGATGCCTGAGCACCTGCCTGCCGGTGGTAAAGAGTGAATGAGTTTCTTGTTTTGTTTTGCTTGCATGAGTGGCTCTTGCTTTACTTATTAAACTGTCTTTATTTCAACCCACAAGTTTTTTCTCACTTTGCCTTTCCAATTCTCTTCCTCATCCCACCATGGGGAGGGGTGAGCGAGCGGCTGGGTGGTGCTTCATTCCCAGCTGGAGTTAAACCACGACACTGCCTATCTATCTTTTTTTTCAACCGCACTCTCTCATTCTCCCTTCTCATTCTTGAATAAGATGTCTAAATGGTAACTTCTTATTCACAATGACTCCGGTTACTTCGTGGTAACAGGTGTAATTTCTGTGGGAGAATATCACAGAATAACTCAATTTTCTACTTTCCTTCTTGTACTTCAGTACTTCAGAGAATTACCCAATTGCTCTTCCTGTTGAGTGGAAATCCTGAAATGGACTGTTTGTGTTGCAGTCAAAATTATTCTTGGTAAAAACAGCAGTCTTCAAATTTAACACAGTAGGATCAGCAGCACCTCATTTTCAGAAAAGGTTAGATATAATAATACAAAAAAGTTGCTGATATATGTAACAACTGAAAGAAAAACTCTGGCTGACTTGAAACTGGATTCTGGAAATAAAATGTTTCTACTTTGTAAATAAACTATAGGACCGGATATCTGTTGTTGATGACTGTATGATGTGAGGATATGTCTTCTACTTATTTCCTCTCAGTCTCCACTTTTTTTCTACACATGTGGGTCTACCAAAGTGCAAACAGTGTATCTTCTGTCTGGTCTTTTTTTATTGGGAATAATCAGCATAATCATCACAGATTTATGAAGGGGAAATCATGCCTGACCAACCTGATAGCCTTCTGCAATGAGATGACTGGTGTGGTGAATGAGGGGAGAGCAGTGGATATTGTTTATCTTGACTTTAGCAAGCCACTAGAAACTGAATCCAGTGACATCCACACTGACAACCTGATGAAGTATGGGCTGGAAATATGGACGGTGTGGTGGACTGAAAACTGGTTGAACTGTCAGGCTCAGAAGGTTGCAATCATTGCACAAAGTCCAACTGGAGACCAGTCATCAGTGGTGTACCCCAGAGGTCGATACTCAGGCCAGTACTGTTTGACATCTACATTAATGACCCCAGTGATTTTGTGATCTTTGATATTTTTGAGATGTTATCAGTGAAAAAATAGTTATCTAAACTAAGTATGTATTTTAGGGATCTTCTTTCTGTGCTGGAGACTTTATTTTTGTTTTGTAAGCAGGTATTTTCAATCCAAGACAACACAATAGTTTGAAAAATAGATGATATAACCAATGGTATCTATTATAAATGTCCAAAATATATATCAACCTTTCAGAATTAGTCAGTCACAAGATGGAAAAAATCAGTTAAGACAATCATTGCAATTTTAAATTCTGCAACTTTGTTAACCTCATTGCACATACATATTTTTGTATGAAGTGTTAATTCCAAGTTTATGTTCTATCAGTGGATGTCACACATGTATTTGACAATAATAAAAACCAATGCATGTACGTGGCACAGTAAGGTGCAATTCCAGCATTAGAAGGAAAATATACACATAGAGAGACTGTTTTCAGCCTGTAGCTTTTACATACTCTTTCATTATTTCTTTCATTTTTCCCACCCAGATTATTCCTGTCACATTACTGCTATAGAGTCATCTTCTGGACTGGCTTTATATATTGATCCACTCTCAAGAAATTAGGGAGGAGAATTAGGAAGTCAAGAAGACAGATTAGAAACAGTTTAGATTAGAATCAGCTTCAGATTTGGGCACATAAATGTAGGTATTTACATGGGCAGTGGATGCATCAACTCTCATTACAGTGAATGCAAAATTTGTTCCTAGAGCTCATGGACCCTACAATCATGGTACCTGCTGGCTAATAATTTCTGTCCACTCCCTAGGTTTTATTGAGTGCTTATCTAGATGTTAATTGCCTACAATGGGAATTTAGGTGGCAAGCCCACTTAGACATAAAGGGTTACCTACACATATCTTGATCTTGAGCTGAGTCCCAGCCACAGAGATCATATCTCAGAAGCTCTAACTTTATACTAACAAAAAAAGAAAATAAAATCGGGATTCAACTGCTGTGATCTCTGCTCCCTGAGACAGAATTATTAATAAGTCATTTGCTTTATATTCGATTATCTGATCATGACAGAATTGTACATTGATGTTTGTAGATAGGTCATGTTAATGTTCATGGCTGTGAATATTAGCTGTGTCTCTTTCAATTCTTGACATAGAGAATTGGGGTTCCTTCAGGACTTCTTTATGGCTGTGGATTTATCTAAACTCTGTGAGGCCTCTTTTTGGTGATGGCACTTCATGCCTTGCTTGCTTGCCTTATTTTTTATTCCTCTGTGCAGTCCTTTCCTCATTACTGTCAGTAATTATGATGTCTCCCTAATTTAATTCTTTTTTCTTTTTTTTTTTTTATAGTCTGGAAGATGACCTTTGGTTTTCCACCATAGGTTTATTATGTCTTCTTCTGTATAGGGGTTAGAGCACCTTTAACACATCTAGTCCCTGTATACCATCATGTTGTGTTTTTACTTTGTTCCTTTGTTCTGACTCAGGATGCACCCCTATGGTATTCACTGTTACTTCAAATTTTACCTGTGTCAGAATCATCCACATTCCTGACCACTATTCTGGATTTCCTTTTATTCATCTCCAGTGTATTTCATTTTGCATTTTTGTCCGGGAAGCTTACCATGTGTTATCCCTGGTATTTTTTTCTTGGTGCTTGTCGTATGAGAAGTTACTTAGCACAGGCTCCTGCAAAAAAAATGTGTAAAACTGTCAGTTTAAAACCTTCTGTTGTTCATTTGAACTTGTGTACTGTGGGTGGCACCTGGGGGCCGGTTTGTTGCTGCCTCAAACAAGACGTGTCTTTTGCAAATAAGAACACTGCTACATGACAACACATTGAAAGATTCAAATGAAGATTGAGTACCTGTGTTTTTATCATTAAACATCTATATGATATCAGCAGCAGTTGAGCTAGCTTGCTGGGCTGACCTTATTCGGTTTACCTGAGAGAGAAACTGCAACTCCTTGCCCTCTGCTAGGCTTCTGTGTTGGTAAAAGTAACATACATTAATAAATTTGCAGTGAATAATTCTTACATTTAATTTTTAAGTAGAGAAGACTAATCCTTGATGTTCAGCTGGGAGTAATGACAGGGATGTCATCCAACTTTCAGAACCTGCAGCCTCTGACAGTCAAAAGTAAGGGAATACCCACAGTCGGTTTTGTTAAACATCCTGAAAGGGGCAATGCTTCCCTAGAGCAAAGTCTGCTTTTCCGCTCCCTCCCTTTTTACCCAGACATACTGGTGCCAGCAAGGGCTGAGTAGGAGTTCTTTTGAGAGGGTTATACCTCAAACTGTTTTTTCTTCCCTGAGATCAAAATGCCTCTGGAGATTACTAGTGGTTTACTTTTAACTTGGCTTTCCAGCTCTACCTTATGAAGTCATTGTAGACACTGAAACATGGCCAATTTTTCTAACTTTAGGCAAATTTTTTCCAAGCTAATCTGCCCCCACTTCCACTTGCAACAAGGTACTGAAATTTCTTGACATTCAGCTCCTCTAGACCAAGAGTGCAGAGCATTAGATTATATAATTAAAGGCTAATGCCCATAAACAAAAAGACCCCTGGGGACCAGGGGGACTGTGGCAGGTGGAGGGACCCCAAGAAGCTAATCATTGCTAATGGAGTACCCTGACCTGGCACTCCCAGCACTGAGAGAAGTCAGCCCAAGCAACTGCCTCCTCTACAGACCACAGGGGGTTGCTGCCTACAGGGTACAGGAATTATTATGGGGTGCAGGGGTAACATAATTTTGGGATTGTGTAAAATTCATTATCGGATGTTTTAAAGGGAAATTTTGGGACTGTGTGACATTTATCATGGGATGTTTAGTTTACCTTTTTTCAGTGGTGCCCGGTGACAGGACAAGGGTCAATGGGCACAAGCTAGAACACGGGAAATTCCATCTTAACATGAGGAAAAACTTGTTTACTTTAAGGGTGACAGAGCACTGGAACAGGCTGCCCAGAGAGGTTGTGGAGTCTCCTTCTCTGGAGGTATTCAAAACCTTCCTGGGTACGTTCCTGTCCAACCTGGTCTAGGTGAACCTGCTTTGGCAGGGGGGTTAGACTGGGTGATCTCTGAAGGTCTCTTCCAACCCTGGTCATTCTGTGATTCTGTGAATGGATAAAAGGCAGGGAAAGGAAGGGGCTCAGCTGTATTGGGGAGGAACAAGTGTGGGAAACTAAAAGAGAAAGGATAAAAGAGGCTTATTGAGTACAAACAGAGGCTGGCCAGTACATTTGTCTGGCTGAACCCTGTGCTTGATCACTGCAAGCTATCCTATATTCCTATGCCCCAACTATCTCTTTTGTGGGTATATATGGATGCTATGGAAATTCAACCTGGACTGGTCGGTGACAGACTAAGAGATCTGATTACCAGCAACTGGAGTGGAACCACAAGTCTCAGAGGTTTGAGGGCCCGAGGCTAGAGCAAGTCAGGAAGACCTAGGTCTTGGAGATGGCTACTGGGTAGATGGAGTGTCTAAGACCAGCTTCTGATGAGAACCCTAGTGTGTGTATATTCCACTTGCAGATTTTGATCCTGATTAGCTAAAGAGGAGAACCAGGGCTAGGCCATTCACCCTGTTCATGTTTGTGTGGGTGTTCTTTTTGTTTAGGTGGATGCCATAAAGACCCCGTTTTCTGTCTGGGTTCATCCGTGCCTCTGACCATGTGTTTAAAGTATTTGTGTGTGTGCATACAAATGCATGTGTACATGTTGGGTTTAGCCTTGGTACTGCCTGGAACTGGGAACATAGCACCACGGGAGCACCACATCTACATGTCTGGGTCAGGAGTACATTCTGGGTCCTGCCGACCTCTGGGTTGGGCAATCTCTAATACACAGACACTAACTAATTAGTGTGTGTCAGCCAAGTGTGCTTGTAATCCACAGCCCTGCGAAAGTAAAAAAAGACTCACAGTTCCCACTGAATGTAGTATAAGTGAATGCATTTCACTTACATTTCAGTTTTTTAGTCTATACATTTTTTTAAAAAAAATGGTCTACAGTTACTTGAAATAAAGTACGAGTTACTCTTGTTGGGCACAATTCTGGTGATGAGGCCAAACAGGAGTAATCCCATGATCTGTAGCAAAGATGGAAGGAAACAGATACATAGAAAACATGTTTGCTTTTTTATTTTTTATTTTTTATTTTTTAAAAAAGGTGTGAGTCACTTCTCACAAGCCCACAGTAGATTTATATCTGTTAAATGTCTAGGGGTTTATTGTTGTCTTTTATAAAATGTAAATACAGTTTGGAGCATTCCTTCTTAGCTTTTTCTTTTTCTTTCTGTGTTGAGCTCATAGGGCCTGGAGGTCATGTTACCAGTGTGTTTTTAAGCTGCACACAATTACCCTCAACCCTGTAAAGCATTGCACAGCAGGAGAGTATTTATGACCTGTCACAATGAAAGCCACTGTCTTTTGCAGCCCAACAGGAGTCCAAGTATAATGCAGTGGTTATGAAGAATATGAAGGTACAATGTAGGGATAACATATTTAAACATCACATTACTATGCCTTTGAACATAACTTTTTCCAATCCGTATTTTCCACTCAGAAGTTAACCTGCATGTGTCCTCGGCAGGTTGCTGAAGTAGAAATTCTATTTATCTACTACCTATTATTTTCTTAGCAAAATTATCATCCTACATCCCATTATTTGGAGGGATTATTAACCTTAACTATTGAGATCCAAGGACACTTCACAAGGTTTTGCACACTTGGTCCTCATGGTGTCCAACAATTTGATTTAGTTTTTTTTTTCTTTTAAGAACAACCTATCACATAGTTTTACATTAACTTCAAAATAAGTGTTCATGCATGTTGTGCAGGTTATATGTATAATGAAATGGATAAATATTCACACCACGTGAAAATAAGAAAGCCATTAAAGTGATGCAGCATATGAGAAAGAGATATTTCTCGATAGCATAGCCCTTTCACAATATGGAAAACAAATGTCAGTATGATAAATGCAGAATTTTAGTGTCATTTAATGACTTTATGAAAACACTTTTCCACCAACAGTATCACTTTCATTTCTCTAGTAAGTAATGCGAAGGGGATTCTCCAATAAGTAATGTGAAGGGGATTAAAAATAAAAATTATAAAAACAAAGTGGAATATAGCAAAGTGTGTTCTCAATTTCTTTTTTATATTATCTTGCTGATGTCTATCTGTTTACAGTCTTGCCAATTTTCAAAAGTGATTTCTTGGTTCTACTTTTTGGTTGCTTCATATGAAAAACCTTTCATGAATCTCTTATTTCTCCCTCTTTTTTTTCCCCAGGAATCTAATGAACATCCATCCTTTGAAAATACGTCATTTTAAAATTGTAACCCCCAAATTATGGCATACTTTTAAAGTGTCAGAATGCGTGAATTTTTTCACAGTAGTTCTGATTTCATAGAAACTTGTTGTTATGAGTACTTCTTTATGCATTTGTCTGAAATCCATCATGCCCATGATTAGTATCATGACTTTAGCATCAGAATGCATCGCTTACTAATAGTTTATCCAAGCTGTCAATGGTTTACAGCCAATCAAGTAAATATCCTACAATGCTAAATGCTCTCTTTAATTTATGAGGAGATAGAATATCTGTTAATGATTTTGTCTCAGCAGACTAACAACTTTGGATCAATGTCAGCTGTCACTTGATTAATTACATACACAAGGCGGCTGATCACAAAAATTTTCCACCTTTTCCCTTTAGTATTTGTATTTGTAATTCACAATTAGTCATAGTCACTCAGCGGCTGCATATGATGAAGTCAGCAAAACAAACTTTAGCAGGTTCTTAAATACTGGGCAAACTAAACAGAAGTCGTTTAGTGCAGTATATAGAAGAAAGATGGCAAAGATATTGCTATTTTTGAAATTAAATTTTTTATTCCTTTGTTAACTTGGAAGAGGTACCATTTCTCCTTTAAATTGCAATTACATTATTTTTGTTGATACCTAATGATGTTGATGCTTTCCTCTTATCACTATCTGGTTAATAACTTTTTATCATCTTTTTCTTAATTATATCTGACTTAATTTAGCAACATAGGATTCGGTGATGCTTTTTTTTCCAACATAGGTATTACGCTTAAAAACTGCATTACATACTCAGTGACAAAACCGAGTGTTTGTTCTGTTACTGCAAAACTGATTAAATAGAGTTTTGCAGGTCACTCTGGTTCACCAGAAGTAGCATTATTCTGTGATTCTTTGGGCACTGTGTGTTTACTGCTGATCAGCAATGTCAAGAGTAAGAAGGAAAACTATGGAGGAAGATAGTATGGATTTTGGGGCTGGTGTTTTGCAGCCATGGAGCGGCATGACTAAGCTGTATCCCATCTTGTGGAGGGGGCTCAGGCACCCTTCTTCTGTCTGCAGAGCTTGCCTCTTCTGGGATAGCATGGTTCCTTTTCCCATGCTCTCAGTGTCTGCTCAAAGATACCTAGTGCACCTGGCTGTTCCTAAAGCTTTAGGTGAAGCACTGGTTTCCTGAACGCCTGACTAAGATATGCCTCATGAGAAAAGTAAGCTGCTACATTGAAAACCTAGATAAGTTTGAGGTAAAAGTAATTGGGAAAAGGGGTGAATTGTGAGAAGGTATTTTTCTCTAAAACATTGTCCTGGTTGACAACACCTGCTTTCAAATGTTCCAATCAACTAGCTGGATTCTATGGCTTTGTAAATCTGTTAGATGTGATAGTATGATAGTCATGCTGACTGAAATGCTGATTTAACTAGTCCAGCTCTTAGTGGCCACACATGACCTGCTGGGTGGCAGCTCACTTTTGTAGAAGACCAGGTATAACTGTTGGTAGTTCAGTCCCTTATGACTTTCATTTAAAAAGTGAAATATATTACTCCCTAAATAGGAAAGGACCAGCATTCTAGACACGTATTCAGTGTACGTATCCATACGCATCCTTGAAGTTATCCAGCTGGTAATTCTAGGAGGAACTAGTGGTTGATCCAACACTATCATAAGCACTACCTGGGTGCTTTCTTTCCATTCCTAGATGTCACTGAACTATCTATCTGCTGCTGAAAAACTCCTACAGACCTGTTCCTACTGTCCTGACTTTCTCTGTGTTTATGACATCCCTTACTATGTTCTGCAAAGATGCCAACCGAGGACAGAATGTGTCAATAGGAAGATGGAGATGATTTCAGGTAAGCTGACCTTAACAGATGCAAAACCTGTCTATATAACCTGTCTTATTATCAGAATGCTTTGCAAAAATAGGGCAGCTGCCACAAACATATGTATAAAACAAATACATACAACTCAGTCATGCATTTTCTTTTACACTCTACCAAGAAAGAGAAAGTGTGAGATTTCTATTGTGGTTAATGTTGCTAGATACAAGGCAGTATTATAATACCATAGTGTGGAAATACTGGAAATAGTTCAGACTGCAGTATTGCAGGTTTGTTTTTTGTTTGTTAGCTTGTTTGTGTGTTTATTTGTTTTCTTGAGGAACAACACAATAAGCCTGCATCATGGATATCAGGGAAAGGAGCTGAAGTTTGCACTAGGGCAACAAAGCCTGGTGGGCGGAGAAACCTTTTTTGGGGGTTGAACGTTAGGAATTCTGGATTAGAGCATCACAAATTATTGATGTTTCAACAAAAAAGCAAATGATATCTTCAAGTATTTGTAACGAAGAAATACATCTGAGAAAACAGGTTGAGAAGACATCTTTCTTCAAATTGGGGTGGTAGAGACCAGTTCAGCTTCCCCGTTCACTCTTTGCTACAGTGCAAGACAGAACTCAGCCTAATTGTGCTGGAAGTCAAATTAAAAGGCAGATAAGGAAAAAGAAAGGATTAAAAGCTAATAATTTGACACTTAATATTCAGTCAAGTGACAGAAATCTCTGTTAAGGGCTTATGGAGGGTCAAGAGCTTAGAAGGAGTCAAAAGAAATTAGATATTTTTATGAATAAGGTTATCTGTGTTAGTTACGAATACAAAAAGCAGGTGAACCTCGTGGCTTATGTCAGGAATTGAGCTACCCACTGCACAGATTTCAGGACCACAGAGTTTTAAAACCTCTGCCATTGTGGGAGTTTTGTGCTCATCTTGACTGCTTTGGCTGAGCTAGGAGCACCATTGCTCTGACTCGGTGTGTCAAGTTTCACACAAGTTTTACACTGCCACAATGCAGTGAGGACGAACAGTGGTTGTGGTATATAAGGGAGATACGAGTTGTGGTGTATTTTCAGGCAGTTAAACAGAGTAGCACACAAAGAACAGCTCTCTGAATTGTGATTTCTGAATCTGTGATTTCAACCAAAAATTAATCATTTGCCATTTGGACTAAAATGGCATAGTGTTAATTGTTGATTTTTATGTTTTTTTTTGTTGTTGTTGTTTTTGTTGGGTTTTTTTTTTCAATTCTACAATTACTTTAAGGGCTTTTAATAACTGAGCTTATAAACCACCTTAAAATGAGTAGTTACACATTTCAGTTATAATTGAGTGACCCTGCTCTTTTTTGTTGATGGTATATAGCTTCCAAATTGTTTTCCTTGAATTTAGATTTTTTTCCTTTGAAAAACTTCCTTTCTTTTCAAACTTTCCCTTTTATATTTTTTGAAGCAAATAGTATTGAAATCTTTCAAACCCCTTATATGCTCATATAAGCCTCTTTATAGCACCATGTAAAAGGTATGTATTTCTGCAATATATTTGCTTTTGAAAATTACAGTGTTTCTACAAACACTGTGATAAACATTTTGAAAGCTATTTCTAACTCTGCTATTTTTTCTTCTTGGCTGAATAGGAACAGATAACACTGGCATGAAAACTAAAGCTCTCAAATCAAATTTTTGTAGCACAGATTTGTACATGGTCTTTAAAATTTTATTTCCCGCAATGGGTACTGAAGCTTTAAATATTAATGTGATTTTAATATTGCATAGAAAAAGACAGAAGGTTGAGACCTTCTTATATCTTAGTATAATTCCTACAAAGTAAGAACCAGTTATGTATTATCAAGACTTGATTTAGCTAGTGCCATGTCAATGAAAAATAACAAAACTGAACGCAGTGCCATGAAGAATGTTGAGTTACTCTTTCATTATTCACTCCAATCTCATAACTTCAGTGGCATGCAAGGCATGAAATGCATTGTCAAAAATACATAGTTCAGAATACAGTACTGTTAAATATTTTATCCAATTGGCAATGGTGCTGCAAAATACTGAATGTTAAACTGAGCCCTGTTCTTGGAAAAAATGACATTGCACTGTGCTTTCCAGCTCTGTTTCTACAGATAAAAGTTTTCTGTCAGCAATTTCTTTTTAAGTGAAGTGAAGCAAGTCTCTCTTTTTTTCTCTGTGTTTTTTTTTGGTGAGTATACTGAAGAAAGTCTTTACCACTGTAGGCTTATAAAGGCTTTACCTCTGTAGGTTGCTGAAGTCCCTAGAACATGAAAGGGAACTCTTCACTCGGACTACTGGAGTGTGGATTTGACTTCTAGTTAAGCAATTGTTTTCTTATAATATAAAGTTATAATATTTTCTTAGATCGGTAGACAGTAAGGAAATTCTGAGTTACAAAATGTGATATATAGACCGTGCAAGGGAGAGCTTACTTACCATAACTAGTAGCTCAGGATTTCATTATTTCCTCAGCTCTTAGTAAATCAGAACTACACCATTCTACACCAGTTTCTTACTATGTACCTTCTCTGCCTGATTATCTTGGTTTCCCTATGGCACTTGGGACATTTAATGAAGTTCTTGGCCTTCTTTAGCTAACAGCCCAGTATTTTCTCTGAATGGTCTCTCCTACTGTATCCTATACCACTGACACTTGTGTGCATTATGGCCACCAGCACATTTTAGAAGATTGTCCAAAAGCCTTTTAAAGTCTACATTGCATCCAATACAGGCAGAGGACGATAGAATACTCACTGTTCACACAAGCAAATAACCAGATTCCTGTAAATCTGTAGCCAAGATTTTTATAGGTTGTGTGCAAAGGGATTTTTAAGAAGGGACTTAAAGGATAGTACTGAGATGACTTTAAGTAAGTTTACGAACTTCTCCCAAGTGTGAGGGATAGTGTGGAAGAGAGGATTTTCTCTGACAATCTGTCAAGTCACTCCTGAAGGAGACTATGTAAAATGTCTAACCTTGAATCCTCTGCCCAGCCAAGCTTACGTTACTATGAGTGTGAATTATAATATGAACATATATAATCTTTCCACTTGTGTACGCAAAAAGTCCCTAACTTGCTTAGCCACTCATATAACCTAAAGTGTAGACAGTTAGTGACTATGGGCAGGGGAAAATACAGAAATTTTGTTCAGTTGGATAGCTGGTCACATATGAAGTGTAAGTGTGTGCTATATGCTGGACAGATAAAAGTTGCCAGCATACATGGTCTGTGGGCACTTGCCAGACCAGCTGAGGATGCCTCCACAAAGAAGTCTGCAGAAAGGACTCTCGTTAATGCCCCTCAAACAGTGACTGCCACCCTGTCAAAGAGCTTTCTGGTTGAACTATACCCTGTTCCAAGGACCCAAACACATTGCTGCAGTTCATGTAATAAAACTGCAACATGGTGGAATACGGAGTGAGAGGTCTTCTCTTTTACTACCTAGCTACTATCTTTTTATAGCTTTGAAAATAAAGGCTAGCATCTCAAAACCACAATTTCTTTCACTATTCTCATTTACTGGGTTTTTGCTTCCCAAAAGCTAGCTACGATGGAACTTCCAATGAGCTTGAATTAGTCCACATCACAGATAATGAGAAAGTTGATTATAGTTTTATTTTGTGTATGATGCATCTGACCACATTTTCATACAACTAAGGCTGACTTTGTAAACAGCTTCCTCAATGGCAGATATACTTCGAGTTGGGCAATGATTCTCTAGGTGGTATATTGTTCTATCTGCATTACTCTATTAATAAACCATGTGTTGCTATTTCTGGGCTCAGGAGCTCTTGATTAGCACTCAGTAAGTGAAAAACCTTTTTGAGGGCTTGGAGGAGAATTTAATTCAAAATTATTGTAAGTCTTTTTGCTTGTACAACCTTTTTGCCAGGTCAGAAGTATGCAAGAGAGATTATAGGAAGCTGACATTTGTATTGTTTATAGAGGGAGGAAAACTAGTTTTAAACAAATATCACTTCATTCTCTGTGTATGCATCTGTTGCGTATGCAGACATATTAGGTGCATGGGGCAAGGATTTCATTTCACTACTTCAGAAGCAATGAATTCCTACCTTCTCATTGCAATTTTTCACACGTTTTCAAGTTTCTTTGTTTTCAATATCCTAGTAAACTCATCTCTTCAACCTACTGCCACAGGCTGCAAAAGATAGCAACAAACCTCAGCTGAGATTCACACCTAATGAAAACATAAAAGGTAAGAGTTAATAGCCACAGCCATTCAAATGGGTCTTTAAACCCACGGGCTTTGCATGTTTTGGAACAGGCTGAGAAAATGACATGATACTGCTTTTACCTCCTTTGTGGTCTACCTTGTTTGTAGTCACAGGGGAATTTTCCAGAAAAAAATATTCTGGAGGAGAGTAGAACTTCAGTAGCATTTTTGAACACTTCCAATACCTACTATGCTTTTCCTAAGTAATGAGCTGTTAAAAGAATCCTACA
>VYZM01004267.1:324047-337870 GCA_013398915.1 Dromas ardeola | reverse complement strand
CAACCCTATGATTCTATGAATGAGTTGTGCAGTTGCACCAAGTGGAACATTTTTGCAAACTGAGAGTTGCAGCAGCATTAATTAATAAGATGCTAATGCTCTTTCCTTTCTCTCCTTGTTGAGGAGATTGTGAAATGCATAAAGACTGTTGACCCCAGGGTGGTCGCTGTAGGTGGAATTCTTCCCAAACTTGACTCACCTCTAGTCATGCAGGGATGAAATCTCAAACGCATGGAATGAATCCATTTGGGGGAGTTCCTCTCTTTCCAGTGAATAAAAAGGGAGTTTAGTGAAACAGCTTAGACTTGAGCTATTTAAACATTAGGCTTCTAGTCAAGCAAAATAAATCTTACCCTTAAAGCCCAGCAGGATGTCTTATCTTGAGTAGAACTGAACCCAATTTGGATACTCACTGCTAATATTGTTGTCCTTTTATTTGTTACGTAAATATTGATGAGCTTCAAAGACATTGATGATGAACTTTACTACTGATGATTATACAGTTTATTTTGTTATTTCTGTATATACGTATTTGTTTTTAATTCCGTTATTAAATTGCAAAGTTAGGAAGGATCAGTCTTAAAAGACTTCTGTGTCATTGGTTAATTTTGAGAGTAGTAAACGTTGCTTGAAGTGCAATTTAAAGGCAGTGAAAGTCAATAAGACATATGCTATGAAGTGTCTGAGGAACTGGCTTTTTGCCTGGCAACACCAGTGTGAGCTGCTGTATTATAGCTCAGTAGTTGATCTGCACTTGTGCATGTTGGTCCACAGCAATAAATACCTTCTGTGCTACTGTGGGGGGAAGGACAGGGATTCATCATCTTTATTTGTGGCTTGTACACTCTGTGTAATCCGTGGAGAAAGACAGGTCTTTTCAAGAAGTAGCTGAATGTACCTGAGATCTAATGGTGTTTTGAAAAAACTTATTTTTTTCCATTAGCTATTGAAATATTGGGCAACAGTAGATCAGCTGTGCATTAGGTCAGTTAATGTCATTAACAGGGAGAGTACCCTGGTATGACCTAGAACAATATACTCCAGAAAACTTGGGATAGTCGTCTGGTGAACATGAACAGGAGAAAAAAGATTGGACCAACTCACATGAGGTGATGTGTGGGAATGCTTCTAGGTGAGCAAAGGCAGCTAGTGCAAGAGCACAGCTGTACTGTTGGTTCCCTGGATACATGTTGCAATGTAGTCAAGCCACTATGAACACTGAAGGCTCAAATACAGAGAGCGTGGTGAGTTTTGTGATTAGCAATTGAGAGAAAAAAGGAAATGAGAAGAATTAATTGATGTCTGAATGGAATCAAATGAAGTATCTGATATATTCTGATGTTATGCATTCATATTTTAACTCTTACCAGGAGGATTACTGATTGCTGTCTGTTGACGTTGATATTTCTGCTTTATGCAGAAAATTAAAATTGGTTTTCTTTTATTACATTAAATTCAGCTGTACTTATATATTCAAATTACCATAAATTTTTGAAGACCCTGTAGTACACATCACAACTGTCCTCTTAGTTAATCTGATTTATTTTCTGTGTACTAGGGTTATGCTAAGGTTCATTCATTGCTTTTTGTTTTATGCGGATGATGGATTATAAATTATGGATGATGGAATCTAAATTATGCCAGAGACACTTGTTTGTGCTTTCATTCTGTATAGCCGTACGTGATCACAAAAAAGGCAGGACAGCCTGGGAATTCACGTGCTGAGCAGTATTTAGTTTTGTGTATAACCTCTGCATTACATTTGGTGAAAATGTTAATTAATTTTTTTAATTACTGTTGTTATTTCTATGCCTGCCAGCATTGTCAATTGTTAGGGCTTTGGTGATCATAAACATAAGAGAAAAAAATAGATTTGAGTCATGTTGTTTTTCAAATTACCAAGTTAATTATGTAAAGGCTAGATATTACAGTGGAACACCATATAAATGTTCAATAGTTAGATTTAATGACCATGCGCTCACTGAATACAGTATTTCTTTTTTTTATGAACAGGGATTTCTTTATAGGACTTGAAGTAAATTGCTATTAAGTTGAACCGACATCACTGGACTCTGTTCTATCATGAACAGAACCAAGGGTAACCTGTGACTTCTGCCAAAACTTTTATTTCAGTGTCAAGTCAAAGATTACTTCTCATACTGTGTTTTGAAGTTCAGATTTGCTCTGACTTCAAGGAATGTGCTACTGCTGCACATAGACTAGTCTTTTTTTGCAGAGGCTCAAGAGGCAGGAGTAAACACTGTTAATACAGCAAAGGCTAATACACCATTGTCTGCTTTATGCCAAGTGTTTTCCACTTAGAATTAACTGAAATGACATCTACTAAGGAGTATGGTTCCACTATGCAAGGGCAGATAGAAAACCATAAGAAGTCATAAGCCATGAGAAGACCAGAAATAAATGAGCCCTCTTTAGGTGTAAATCACTAACTGCAGCGGAGCTAGATGGATTTTAATTATCCAAGGTTCTGGCATAAATATTTTTATTCCTTTTAAATAAGTCTAGGTTTAACGTAAGTCTGTTTAACAGTCATGGTTTGATTCTTGTAAAAACAACCCCCCAAAATGATTAATGTCAAAATACCTGCTTTATTTTTACAGTGGTTTCTTCTTTTATTTCTGTTCACAGAAATGGATATAAATTTTTGTATTGCTCAGCACGCGCTATTGGAATGGCAGACATGACCAGAGGATACTTGCACTGGGTCAATGAACGAGGAACTGTGCTGCCTCAAGGGCCACTCTTGCTGAGTCCGAGCAGCTTATTCTCAGCTCTTCACAGGTACTGCAATGTCACTTTTATGCAAAAAGAGACTCAGAGGTTGGAGGAGGCTGAATTCTCAGCTTTTTTATGGGAGTACTTGAAATCATTCAGAATGTTTTTTTTTTTCTTACGTTTTGGTGCAAAATTTAATTAAGAAGAAATTTTATTAGAGAAAGACCAAAATTCAATAGAAAGTCGCATTGCTTAGTTTATCTCTTAAACATGCCTCAATGTACATCTGTGCACTGTACTGCCCGTTGACTCCTGTGTTTAACATGGTTTGTTAATATTTAGTTATGGGAAAAATGTGAACATTTTAATAACACTCTTGTCTTGACTTGTAAGGTGTTCTGATTGGCATACATATTTTTTGTGGAAGAATATTACTTGGTGGGTTTTCAAGAAAGTCGTGTGAAAATGAAATTAACTTTTTATACTCCTGACTGCACTGTGGTATTCTGTGTGGACAATGTTGTTCTTTCTAGGTGTTGAACTGTAGTAAGCAGATAATAGCACAGATTTTGAATATCATACCTTCTTCCTAATTCAGTGAAGCATGTCAAGTGATTACTGAAAATATTTTAAGCTGTTAAAAGCTGCTGTGACAGGATATATTTCATTAGAATTTTTAATGGAAGGTTGTTCAGATGTTCTCCTGATTGAGTGACATGCTACAGGCTGTCTTAGCAGTCATGTTCTAAATATAAGAGACCGTGGAAGTATTACAGTGCACTTCTCAGACTGATTAAATAATAAATGCAGTGAAAGGGTAGTTACTGTTGTCTTATGCTCCTCATATCTAGAAATACATTTAAAGTGATACTCTCTTTTCTTATCTTGTTTAGACTAAAGAATGCCCATCTTTCAGTGTATGCTATTGTAACTGTGTGATGTGTGGGCAATGAATGACTTCATTGTTATCTGTAGATTTAATTATTGTGGGTTTGAGGGCTCTGAGATCAGGTGTATGTGAGACTGAGGAAAGATGGTTTTATTCCTCTTCTGCACATTCTCAAACTTCGATTTATACATGGAGCTGCTGTTCCAAAGGGCTGTATTACTCCTCTGAAGCTTCTGTACTATTCACATCTTCCTTGACATATGTGTTGGTGCTAGGATATGGGATTCTGAGCTTCTTAAGAGCTTTTGTGTCATGCTGGCATCCTCCTATGTTATGGGAACTCCAGACTCTGCCACCTGTTCAGTCTCCTTGCCAAGAGAAGCTGTTGTGAAAGGGCTTTTGCCCAGAGATGAGATAACTCCTCTCATTAATGAATTCGATATTCTGTAAGGAGTAACTGAAGAGAAATAGAAGATTCCTTTATTCCTTTACTTTTGCTAATTAGCAGTGATGGAGGACCCTGACTGTAGAAGTATCTTAACAGGCTGAGGTGCTTCTAGCACATATGGTAATTGCAATCCTTTTAAAAATAATGGGGAAAAAAAAAGCGCTATACACAGTGAAGGCTAATATAATCTATGAATCATTCTGCAGTTCTCAGGAAGCAGTTTACTTGATGACAATTTATGTCTCGGGAGGCTTTATTTAGCAGCTATTCCCTATAATCAACCATCCTTGCTCAGTAGCCATCTTTACAACATAGGTTTCAATAGAAGTTCCCTTGTTTCAGAGGATTTATTTACTGTGCCCATTATGTAAGCTTGGGAATGCTATTTTGTCTTTGAGCACTGTGATTTCCAAATCAAGATTTATTGGAGAAGGTTGGAGGCTCTGTAGGAGTATCCAGCTAGGTAAAAATGTGGAATAGAGAAAATAAAATGGTTTGTGCTGTATTTTGTGTATTCTTATTCAGTCTCCCTTTTTTATCATTTCAGGGAGGTGATAGAAAAGAAGCCAGAAAAATTTAAAGTTCAATGTTTGACAGACATCAAAAATTTATTCTATCCTAATACAGAACCCTTTTATGCTGCTTTTGGAAACAGGCCTGCTGTAAGTATGAGGCTTTTTTCTATTGCAGAGAACACAAAGGTTGCATTTCATGGTTCTGGTGCTTTAGAACCTACAAGCTTTAAATGGGAATTAAGACTATTTTATTAGGCCCTGTACAAAGGAAAATATAAAGCTTCTTCCTCAAAGATCTCGCAATATAGGATGCAAACAGAGATGGAAAAGCAGCAAAATAACTATGTTACATCTGCGTAAGTTGGCAGTTCAGCTTATGTGAAAACACTGCTCTCATTTTAATCCACACTGATATTGTGTCAGTGAGATACCTGTTGACAGAATATCTCTCAGATGAATATCCACCATCCCTGAGATGGTGGAATTTACACTTCAAACTCTAAGGACACTCAAAAGAACTTGGATGTGCCACTGAAATAAGTTTCTACTTTGTTTCTACTTTGCATGGAAAGTGAGATGTTGTTTGACATGGAGAGGGGAAGACAGATCTCTCTCACCCATTTGAAGGGTGTATAATTGGGCTATAGGTTTTTCCTTCTCCTGTCCTAGCCCAAAAAATACTTTTATGCATCCAGAAAAGGAAATGGTCTCAGGAGCTAGGGCAGAGGCAGGGACCCTGGCATGTGATCAACCCTTCTTTTAAATTGTTAGCATGATCCAAGAGACTGTTTTGACACAGGCAGCTAGCAGTCTTCCAGGCAATTTCTGGATATGGTTGCTGTGTTGGCTTGGAGCATGGACTCCTCCTAATGGGCATTTGATACAGACATATTGTGTGTCTCTGTGTGTGTCTGTTTGTGTGCGTGGGGCGCTGGGGGGTTGTTTTTTGTTATGGGGTTTTGTTTTTTATGAGAGGAGGGATATAGAGAGTTTAATAATACTGACACTATGAAGAGACTTCTAAGTCTGAGAATGGGCACTCACACTGCTCAGCATACTAGCGTAGGTATCATAATAGGTGTCTATGGAAGGACAGAGGCTTTGTTTCACTCAAAATCTTTGAAAGCATCTTGCTTTCAGAAGGAGAGATATAGAGTGCCTACTTCTTTAGATATTTACAGTTTCACTGGGCATCTAAGTTTAGATGCTAACTAAATTAGGCAGATGGGCCCCTTATTTGTGCCCAGGAGCCCCACAGAGCATTTGGTACTTCCTCCAGCTCTGTATTGTCACGTAATATTTTCTGTAGAAACGCATTTAACAAGAAACCTGGTAACACCAGTGTGGTGTTTATGGCTAAGGACTGTTGGCATGAAGCTTGGGTGTATCAACCCTGTTTTGGAAGCTAAAGTGGCTTAATTGTATACCTGTGTCCTGGCCATGCAATTTGATCTTAAGAGAATGGTCCTTGACCCTTCATATTTCTTAGTATGATTAGCCATCAAACATTCCAGTTGGTTACCTCTTTCTCTAGTTGGTGGAGAGAAATGGGACGTGTCTGGAGAGAGAGAAAGTAATTCAGGTTCTAGGTGACCATCTTTCTCCACTGACTCCATGAGAGCATGGTCCAAGGACCATGGATTCTAGCCCCTAGCTGCTCAGCGCTTTAAGAGCTGAAATATGTTCACTAGCAGAAACATCGATAGCTTGGCAAAATTATCATTGTAAATATGCAGCCTGTCCATTGCCAGTGTGAATATGAACATACGGAGACTGGGCAGTTTAGATGCCTCAGTGTTGGACTGAGGTGCCTGGCAAGATATTTTGGCACTGAAACCATGGATGTTGTAGCTGCATTTGGGAAGATTCAGCATGCCTTTCTGGTGCGACTTTGTTTCTACACTTATCTCATAGTTTTGTTAGGGTTGCTGATGTTTGAGCAGCAACTTTTCAGCTTCATCTTTCAGCAAACTACATTTTTAGAAGTATTATGTCAGAGAGGACAGGAGGTCCTCACTGTCCAACTGCTACAGTAAGTTGTTATATCATACACAGCTTAGTTTCCATTATCAAGGTCCCTTTAGGCATATGGGTCTGAAATAATTTTTTAAACACTTTTTTTGGTTTGGTATTACGGATGATGCCTACCTCTGGTTCCATTTTTTTTGAACCTCAGGGAAATAGAATAAAGTCATTATTTTCATGCATACTTCAATAAAATTTCAAATAAAGCCGTAAGTTAATGTTTCTAAAGGAATTGTTGGTAACGCCTCTGATTACTGATGGAGTGCAGTCTTCAGGTGTGAGATGTACCACTGGCTTTGTAAAGATCAGGATCATCACTTTCTCAAATTTCTGCGCTGCTTGTTTTGGTTTTTTGTTTTGGTTTTTTTTCACAGAACAAACTCGGTGAAATTTCAGTACTTGTGGGTGTTACAGGTGTAGATAGTGCATGGACTGCTAGGATGCTGAATTCTTGAAGTGACTGCTGTTCACTTTTGTTCAGTTAATTAATGTTTTTTCTTTTTTTTTTTTTTTTTTGGAACAGTCTTTACAACATAGAGATAAAAATAATCTTTATATCTTCATTAACATTCCAGTCTTTCACGACCTCAGCTTTTAAAACCATGATTTATAATAATAAAATGGAAGCTTGGTTTTGCTCTGATCTTCTGGGAGTTATTTTCATCTTTGCTTTTTTCAAGCTTTTCTTCAGAACAGATCAAAACTTATGCATTGCTTTCCTTAAGAATTGGATTTCTTAGAAGATGTTCTCAATTCTTAGTTCTAATTGTACTTCCCAGAGTTGCATCTGCATTGCCTGCTGGGGCTCACTGCTGCTATTTTGGCATATATGCCTCACTTTCCCTTTTTTCCCCCTTGCTCTAACATGGGGTGAATACATGGCTATGTCACATATCTGAACTGGGCAGCTAAGAGATGTTTCCAGGGGTTTTAATGTAGACACTTGTCATGAATTCCATTTGTGACCTTGTCCTTACAAACTAATCACTGTTTTGTGTGTCAGTTATGTTTTAACCTCTGTACACTGTTGCAAGATACTCGGTACAACACACTCAGGAAATGAAATATTATCTGAAAGAAAAATTAAAGCGCAAATGCTTTTACACCAGATGTCATTAGTTTTTTATTGAATGTTATTTTTGTGTCAAGGGAAGTTACTGGGAAAAAATGAACATGATTTTGATCAATAGTTTACACTGAAGCGGCAAACTCCTTACCTAGCTGCAAATTGTCTGTTTCATGAACATTTTGTTAGACTGACCTTGTTTGTAACATAATGGAGAATTTCAGATACACAATAACTAGATAAATTTAATACCAATACTGTGCGAGTATGTTCTTCTATGTAATATAGTCCATAAAGAATAAACACTATTGTGCAGAGGCAGAATCATGATTTTTCTTTTTTTGTCTTTTTCTTCTTCTGTTTAGGATGTTTATTCATATAAACAGGTGGGGGTTTCTTTAAACAGGATATTTACAGTTAACCCCAAAGGAGAACTTATACAAGAGCATGCAAAGACAAGCATCTCATCGTAAGTAATCTCTTATCTCTAACACCTTATAGTCTAAATTAATTTGCTGTTCTAATTTATGACTCAAGTTGTCCAAAGATGCATTTGATTTTACTAATGAAAGATTCCTTAGACTATTTCAAACAAAACATAAAAAATTTACAATAAAATACAGACTTTCCACCAGTAACACTGACAAAAAGAAATAGTTTAGTATTTAGTTGAATATATTTCATCTACTTTAATCATGTAAAGGAATTATCAGTGTACAATTTAGCCTGCATAATAATGAGACTAGCTAATTTCCTGAAGCCATCTGCCTTTTCATGGCCTTTTCAAAATTTCCTTTTCCTGGAGCTTACATCTAGAAGAGCCAGAAAACAAAATCTGAAGATAGGGCTGAGGGCTTCCAGCAAAATGCTTAGGCACCGTAGTACCTAACACTGAATAGAAATGGCATTTAGTTACGTTAAGAGTGTCCTTCATTGAAGGGGAGCCATATTCGTATAAAATAGGAATAATCAATTGAGCAGGGAGCTGCTTGAGCCAAGCTGGACAGAAATGGAGAAGCAAAATATGGGGCTTGAATGTTTTAGCAGGTGATATGGGCGGAAAATGGCATCTCTTTCTTACTATCGTTTCTTAGAATGAATGGATTTCTTATCTGAACTGTGAATCTTCTCTGGAAGCTAGGCACCAAAATCAAGTTTAGCTTTACTCATTTGAGGAGGGTGATTTGTCAGGGTAAGAGTAGCCATGCCTGAGTGTTTGGGGACTTAGAAAAATTCAAAGAAAGAAGATCTGAAATGGTTCACCATTCTTTTTATTTATTTTCCAGCTATGTCAGACTATGTGAAGTGGTAGATCACATTTTCCCTTTGCTGAAAAGAAGCCATTCTTCAGATTTCCCTTGTTCTGATACCTACAGTCAGTTCACCTACTGGAGAGAACCTCTGCCACCTTTTGAAACTCAGGATGTACATCCAGCCTCATCTTAGCTGCATCTCCAAACTGTTGGTCTCAGCTCAAAGAATGAGTTAGCTTGTATTGAAAGGATACTACCTGGCTTCTGCTGTTGACAGTTCAGCTGGAATCTGTGATGTTGTGAGCATTGTATTTTCTTGCTGTGAGCAAATTTAAAAATGCATTTTCATACTTAGTCACATTTCCAGATGACAAGAAGGAGTCTCAGTGGGAATAGGCGTTGTGTTTCTAGCTCTTCGCCCAGCTCCTCAAATTGTGCCATACAGTTTCATCATCTAAGGTCAAATAAAAATGAAGTGATGTTGGAGTTGCAGTTTAACATGCCAAAAGGTCATAAAGTGGTTCTGTATCTTTTCTGCGTCACTGAAGTAATTTTTCATCTCATCAGAACCCCCTGCAAGTAAGGGAGCGGAAGGTGCTCACCATTCCTGACATCGTCTGGTGACACTGACAGGGATATGTCAACCCATATGTCAAATTTCCTTTCTCTGAAGGAGTGAATGATTCTTCCTCTTTCCCCTTGCTTGACCAACAACTGTTTGTTTAAGAGTTAATTACTGGTCTAGATCCTCAGCTGTTGTAAGTCAGTGAGGCTATCAAAGCCAGTTGAGCTGTGTTGATTTATTCCAGCCTGTTGTTTTAACAAGGTAACGCTTTTCTGGGGAAGTAACTGATGTGTAATCTAAACAGAAAGCAAATGAAATAAGATGGCTAGATTCTGACAGTCTTTCTCAATTTGAGAAGTAGCATGCTTCAAGAATTGCTATTTGCATTAAGGTAAGTGTGCAAGTGGAAGATACAGGCTGCTGTGCGTAGTGCCTATCTTACTGAAGTCAGTGATTTTCAGTAAAGACATCTTACCCACAGAATCTGCTGAGTTTCAAGACCGTTACTGAGCCAAGAACACTGAGGATTTTGTCAAAGTGGAATAGTTTTATTTGAAATGTTATTTTGGCTAAAATGTGAACTTTGATGCTGAATGATGCATCTCAGGTTTTTACTGTATGGATCTTTTTTGTTTGTTTTTGTATCATAAAGAATGGATACTTCTAGTGCAATTTACTCTCCTCCAAGATAATGAAATCTCCTCTTTCATCTTTTTTTTTTTTTCTTATTTGTCCAGACACAAGCTGTAGATACTGGTTTTGCTACCTGCTTTTGACAGCCTTAAGACTTTAACTGTGCGTGCTAAAAGCAATACTGCAGATCAGTTGATAATGTTTTCCAAATGGTTTGCTTTTACACAATGCGGTACTTTAGTTAAAATGTAGACATCCAGTGGCTACATGCCAAATGATTCTCAAATGTGCTTGTAGCTAGGAAAGAAACTTTTTCCTTTTAAAATATATTTAAAAGTCTAATTATTCTCTGAAACACTGAAAATGGCATCATGGGATTCCATGTATTTTGTATTTCAATATGCTAAAACAGTGGTTCATAAGCTGTGGTCTGTGCCAGCTTGTGATCTGTAAGGCTATGGTACGTGTTTTGCAGCTGCTTTGTAGTGTTTTCAGTTAAGAGTTTAATAACAGGAAGGCGGAGTGGTCCAGGAGAAATTTTAAAATGTGATTGTAGTAAATTAGCACCCAAAAGTTTGGGAACAGCTGCTCCGTGTCACATTTGTTCTGTTTCAACAAATTCTGGTTTTGCATGTCGAGAGTGATAGCAATGTAGGTAGGATGGCAATTCTATAGTAGGGTTTTTTTTAACTTTTTAGTGCTGCAGACTTTATCTGGGATATCAGGGGGCCAATTTATGATTTCTCTGTGCCTTCAATAGTAATGAATATAAGTGCAATCCTTTATATAGCTGCAGTGTGCAGTGGTGAGCCCTCCCTGTCTTCCTTTTCATGTGAACATTGCTGCTTCAGGCAATTGCGTGCCCAGTTTGGAGATATGAGGATTAGACAAACACAAAGAGGAGGAAATGCGTGTTTAACAACCCAGACTGATTACGCTCTCTCTAAAGTTTAAAGAAAATGCAAATATCTTTTTACTTAAAGATGGAAGAAATGTGGTATGGGTTTTCTGAAAGACAATCAGTGGGGATTGCGGGTTGCCAAACTGAGATGACTGTGTCTCTAAATATAGCCACACTTTCCTTTAAGTATCTATTAATACTTGTCATTAATGATTGAATGAATGGATGAATATACCAACTGCATCCTATTTTAATTCAGTTTTCGTAAAGGCTTATTTCAATCTATTTATTATGTAAAATAAAACCAAACCAATCCTTCAGTAAGAGGCTGTCAGTTTTGTGGTTTTTATCCTTAACAATAGTTAAGATCTATTTTTCCTAAGGTACCACACACAGTAGCTTCCACCAGAAAAGACGGGCCCTGGAAGTTCTCCACAAGTAAAGCCTGTGTTTTATGATTTATAACTTAATAAATAGTTAATCCAGGGTTGTTTGTTGCCATTCGTATTTCAAACCAAATGATAGCGTGAATGAGTGGTTGTTTTACTTCTGTGAGATTTGTAGGCGTAGTGCAGCACTGGTACAGGTGACCCTGAGGCGCTGCGGACTCTCTGTCCTGGAGTTTTTAAAGACTTGGTTAAACAGAGTTATGACTGAATTGATCTAGTGTTGGCAACCAGCTGCTTCAAGCATGAAGTTGGACTGGATGACCTCCAGGGGTCCCTTCTGACCAACATTTCTGTGATTCTGTTGAAGTTAAATGCCTGACTTCTGACATACTGTATACCCCTTTGTATCCGAAAGTTGAAATATGGCTGAACGGTGAAACAAAATGTGTGTTTCTATAACTAATGTTTATCAAATTTGCTCACAGAAAAGACACTTATGAAAACCAAAGTTTTGACCTGCTAGAAAAAGTATGGTGATGTTTCTAACATCACCATACTTTTTCAGAGACTATAAGACATTTTGATTTGGTAGGTGAGCAATTTTATGCCTAATATACATTGCTTTGTTAATTCATGTAGAAGAAAAAGGGATGGTTTAACAAATCCCTACTCTTTCTGTGAAAGAAAAAGAAAATTTCAACCTTGCTTGCAGTGTAACGCTGGTTTCTGTTGTAGAAAGAATATTTGGCTAACATAAATATGCAGACACATTAAATCACAGTATATTCTATTTATACAATACACATAAATTGTGTATGCAGAATATGCAGCAGTGAGGAATGACTAATGTTTATTTTCTTGAAGCTGATGACCATACTGCTCCAGCTGTGTCATGTGAGGGAAAGAATACCATGCTTGTTGCATTAGTTATACTGAAGATAAAATGTTACTGCTGTAATTTGGGGACGGAGGAGAAAGAGAGTACTGGATATTTTTTTTTTATTTGTAGATATGGATTATTATTTCAAAGCCTATTTATATACAGTATTTACTCTGTATATGTATGTACTACTGCAATGATGAAAATCATTTTAACACCTCATTTTGATCTGCTGGATGCAACAAAGGTAGAAATATATATTGTAATAAAGGCAAATATAAGGTTTTTTTTCTGACTTTTCTATTTTTCTGCATACTTTGATAGTGGCAGAGTGCTTTTGCAGAACTGCTGAAACTCTGTAAAGTGTTTTGTATCTCCCGTTTCAATTGCCAGTCTCTTATCAGGGCTATCCGGTGGAACTTCCAGCACTTGCAAATTTTTTTGCTGTTCAGCTGCAGCGTTTGACCCAGAGCCTTTTCAAATGGAAAGAGTTTATTGAGGGAGACGGGGCCAGGATCTGGGCTCTGGCTGTTTTGGGGTGGGGGAACAGCACCTCGGAGCCAAGAGCAGCCAGGCGGGAACTGGAGTAAATTGAACCAGTCAGGAATCTTACCCCACCCCAGAATTTTTTTGAATCTTCCTTTACTCTAATTCCTGATGTGACCTAAGGAAAAGCCAGCTATCTGTTTTGAATGGGAGCACTGTCATTCATGGCAATGAGACTAGATTGCCTTTTTTTTTTTTTTCCCCCTTTCTCCTCCTCTTTGACATTGGCCATGCTGCTTTGTGAGAAGAAAAATACCCTTTCCTCCTGTCTGTGAGAACACAGTGCTGCCTTCTGCTCCCTCTGCCGGGTTTGCTGAGCAAACTGACTGCAGCCGTAGCGATACTGCCAGCCTTGTGTTAGTTGGTATGAAAACAAAGATGTTGGGGGTTGATAAGGCTCTGCGGCAGCTCAAGTTCTGTGTTAAAAATACAAGAGCAGCCGTATTTGGGCAGCCTGCAGTCACTGCTGCTTCAGTCTTCTCTGTTTTCTGCATGTCTCTGGCTTATATAAACATTTACACTGAAGCTCTGGAGACAGGCTTTGAAATGAAGGTGCCTTTTTAATTAAAAGTCAGAGAAATAGTGCTTTTGCATCAGCAAACCAAACTTTATAAGGACATATTCATTGCTCCTGGAATATCCCGTTAACACTAGAAGTAGAAAAGTCTGAGGCAGCAAGCCTTCTGAGGAACAAAGACCATAAAGTTGAGGTTTTTTTGATGCCATGGGGAAGGTAGGGAATAGTCCCAGAATACTACATTAATTTTTTCCTTATAAATAAATCGTCTTAATTCAGCATGGATTGCAGATGCCATCAAGTACCTCAGGATAGCTCATTGCAAGAAGCAGAAGACGGTTTGTGCTAAGAGCTAGTACCTAAAAATATAACTAATAAAACTTTCAGCTCATCTGTGAATGCATAAAAAGGTGAAGCCTGGTGGTTGTGCTTGGCGTGGGTGTTTTTCTTTTTTTTTTTT
>VYZM01004267.1:288073-324029 GCA_013398915.1 Dromas ardeola | reverse complement strand
TTTGTTTTTTTTTTTTTTTTCTTTTCATAAAAGTTTAGCGAAGTACGGTGGTGAAGGGAGTACAGTCACAGTGCCACAACCTCAGGCAGTCCTAGCTCTTCTGCTTGCAGTAAAATCCAGCCCCTGCTTTTATTCTGTAGCACGTTGGAGATACGCAGGGAAAGGGCTAGTTGTTAATGAGAGACGACAGACTGGCACCAAAGAAAACCCAGCAGTGGTGCAGAGGAATTCCAGCTGCTGGATGCGTTGGGGAAGGGAACCTCATCAAGAGCTTTCCAGCCATTGGGACATGAGGGAGAATAATAAAGGCAAAATGAGTTTTCTTCTAGGAGGAACTAGAGAAAGGGAACCAAAAAAGAGCGAGTGGCCAAAAAGCAGCTTCTTGTTTCCATCCCTTTGCTGAACCTGGATGGTACCGGGTCAGGCGCTGAGCTCTGCCTTTTGCCTCCGACGCAGCCTTGCCTGAAATCCCGTGGCTGCACTGCACAGAAGAGGCGAGAAGGCCGTTTTTGGCTTCATTTGCCAAAGAGGAGAGGAAAACATTGACCAAAAGGAAATCTATGCTTAAGGGTCCAAGGGGTACTGCTAACAGCAAAACAAAGTTGCAATTCCAGCTAAATTTTAAGCTTAGGTAAGGGCTAGGGCTTTATTTTTTCATGAACTTGGGAAAAAAAGCTTTTACCTCTCCGGTACCATGCGTCCATCCTTTTAATAAGGCTTGCGTCAGAAAATAGATACAGACATAACTTATCAGCGTATTTAAGCATGTGCTTAAGTCAGCCCTCCCTGCACTGAAATTTATGCATATTCTTAAGCACTTTGCTGGATTAAGCCACCGAAAGCCAAGAAAACCGTGTACTGGGGAGATACAGTTTCCAAGCTGAAGAATTGATCTGGCTTTTCTAATGGCTACTCTTGGACGAGTTTTTAGCCTCCAGCACTTTCAGGTGTTCTGCCTGCTGCCAGCAATCTATTTATTGATACAGGAAATCCATTTTGCCTTGCCTTGCTTTTAATGAGTTTTGCAAGCAAGTGGCCCCTTCCTGTGACTCATTCTGTGTTTTCTGAGCGGGAGATTGTGGTTTTAAGTTTCACGTTGGAAAGTAACCGCTGTGTCTGCTTTCCTTGTCTGCTGGAATCTCAACAAGAGGAATACGTTTTGGAACAAAGAAATGGAAATGGAGTAGAACAGTTCACGTTTCTTTGCAAAATTGTGTAAACATCCTCCTTTTTCAGGACAGTTAAGAGGACTACTGCGAAGTGAAAATAAGTCATGTTTTAAAATAACAGCTTTATTTTAGAACGTCGCTGTTAACACGGGCAAAAAAGACGTTTTCCCTGATATCTCAATATGTGTTGGCCCTTTGAGTTATAGCCAATAAAGATCCAAAAATTAAACAGTGGAGGCCTTTCTCTGATGTTACCGGCACAGGAGTAGCTCCATTAGCATCTGGATGGCTGCTCAGATACGCACAGCTGCGACTGCAATCTCAAGTGGGAATGGCAAGTGCTAGAGATTTCCATCCAATTCCCGATCCCTCTCATCCTTCGAGGATACTGAAGGCAAAGAGGTAGGAGATGTGGATCTATTTGTTTCTGATTTTTGCCAAAAATACTGTGGCGGAAGGAGAGAATCTTCTGCTAGCTTGGACCGTTAGCACTGAAAACTTAGATTTACGTTAAAAGTGGCCATAAATACATCAAACCCAATGACCGGGACAGTTTCCATTCCCCATTGCTAGATATAGCTATTTATATTTCAGGCTCGGTGGCTACGTCTGCACAGATAAATTGCTGCCCAGTAAAGGGCAGGGCCCATTCTTTGGCCCCTTCACCAACTGGCATGCTTTGGCCAGTGTCCAGCTGCCTGCCTGCCCAGTCAGGGCAGTCCCTGTCCTCTGCTGTCCCTCAGACCGTGCCTGAGCATTGCTTGGAGGAGCACTGGCTGGCCTGGGACCACACCAGCAGCATGCAGGATGGGCGACTGCATGCCAGAGCCCGGTTTTGCATCCCACTGGTTTGCTGACGTGTCCACGCTGTACCTGGGAAGAGTCGGGTCTGGGACCCAGGTCCAGGTCTCCTTTCCCCACCTGCGTCCCATCTGGCTGTATGAGATATTTGGACCTCCCCTTCTAGAGGCTTTGGGATGAGCTGGGCTCTTCCTATGGGCTTGAGGAGGTGCTTCAGTTCTTCTGTAGTTCAGTCCGATCTCAAGAGGAGGCACCATCTGGTCCTGAACTGCTTCCCCCTCTGTCTAGTGCAAGCCTGTGCAATATTAAGGCTGAGGTTGTCCCTGCAGTTCTGCAAAAAGGCCAGAAAAATCTAAAAGCTCTGCTAGCACAGGCTTCTTAGAGACAAAGTGTGGATGGGGATGTACAGAGAATCATACCTGAAAGCAAATAAACAAGTTGGGAAAGCAGGAATTCAACACATCATGTTGAAAATGTGACCTTTCAGTTACCCATCTCAACTGTCAAGTTCAAGCTGGCGGAGACAACAATTGGAAATAAAAATTGTGAGGCTGAGAAACTGAAGCAGCTTTATTGGGAAAGTACTGAGAGGAGTGAAAGAGGGAGCCCCAATATTATCATACTTTCCTGTAGGGATCCAGATGTCATGTAAAAACGCAATACCCTGTATTTTGGACTTCATTTCTAATCCGTGCACTGTGTGAATGGAAATAACAGGAGAAATGTCGTTATTTCTCAAAGTATGATGGAGTTTGGTGTTTTTTTGGGGGCGGATTGTGTGTTTGTTTTGTGTCAGTAACAGACCGTATTGAGATACGGTGACTGAGGGAGCAGTTCAGCCATTCACACCACGTTGCCTTCTAATGCAGTCTCTGCACAGCCTGAGAGCCCGCACGAGTATTTCACCTCCCTGCAAGGCCCGTTTCTTCTCTCGCTCTAGACTGCTCCTCCGCACATATCATTGCCATGGAATCACTTCCATTTTCTTTTGACCCAGTAAATTCTTGTAAAGCAAAGCCGTGGTTTCATGGGCGGCTGATGGGTTTGTTGC
This sequence comes from Dromas ardeola, assembly GCA_013398915.1. Taxonomy (NCBI): domain Eukaryota; kingdom Metazoa; phylum Chordata; class Aves; order Charadriiformes; family Dromadidae; genus Dromas; species Dromas ardeola. Next base: position 321,008 of record VYZM01004267.1, on the reverse strand, counting down.
TACCTAAAGGAAAAGGTTGCTCTCCCTGTCTCCTCCTTTGCTCCTCCTGATTCTCCACCCCTCGCTGTACTCCCAGAATGGTTTTGTGCTGCATTACTGTGTTAGATGGGCTCAGAGGGAAGCAGGACCTTATGCTTTTTTCTGTGTCCCATGAAACTGCAACCTAAATTTTACCATGTCCATCTCCATTCTACACGACCTCTTTATCCTTATAGTAATTGTCATATAATTGCGAGCATACCTTATAAAGTGACATGCCTGGTGTCTATCAGTGAACTTGAGAGCATGGACATAACCACATCCAGATGAGACCATGAGCAGTGACATACCACAAGTAAAGAAATTGTGGGATCAAAACCATCTGCCCAAGATGGAGGGACTGACTGGGCAGTAAAAACCTGGTCCCAAGCTGGGGACAGGAGACAGCCCATACCCTGACACAAACATCTTGGGTTGGCTGAGGTGAATCTTTCAATGTGCTTTGTGCCTTAGCTGCCCATGCACAAGACAGGGATGATGGCAGTTCCTCTGTCTCAGGCATGCTCTGAGGACAAGGCATTAACACTTTTGAGAAATTAACATGAAACTGAGGGGTTATGCAAGAAAGATATTTGAACCATCACCAGCGACTCAGCTCCCGAACACCTGACAGTCAAGTTTTGTCCTTGCTGGCCCATGAGAGAAGGAAGAATAGTCTCCATTTAACATCAGGAAACAAAAAGTCTTGATAGCCTTAGTAACTTCAGCTTCAATTTCCTAAGTTCATTGTCAGGGTCCCAGATACTGTGTCAGCCTTCGGTCTGTTCAGAACAAGGATTGAGAGGAAGCTGGGAACGCAGGGCAGACGCCAATTTGTCAAGTAAAAAGCTTCTGGCCTTCAAACTCACAAAGTGTCACTGCTTTGCTAATGGCTTCTGGTACTGTGGTGGCCTCTAGGATGTCTCATCATGATCCCTGCGGTAAGAGACCCAGAGAGAACCACCTACCAGAAGAACACAGAAAAATTATATTGCAAGTATAAGGAGATTTGGATTTGCCAGAAATGGGCAGAGAATTAGAGTGGTGTGTAGAAACACCAAATTGGCGTTAGTCACCATAACAGAGAGTAGTATATACCAGGACATCCTGGCTTTTGTGAGCTAAGTCCAAACAGCTAGGAGATCTGCTCCTGGGGTCACTGCATAATATCTGTTTGCTTGCTGGTTATGTCCCCACTAATTTTGCTAAGTGAGTCTAAATCCTTCAACCGCACATCCAATTTGTAATTTAAGCCTGCATAATTTTATCTCTGCTTGCTTACACCCACTGTCTCCTGGTTTACACAGGCCATTGCTGGTTTCTGTAAGAATTGCTGCATTGATTGATATGCGAAACAGGAAGGTAGGATGTTTTAATGCGGAACGGTATTTAGAGAGTTGCAGCATCTGTGTCTAAAGTGAGAGATAGTTACAGGGTTAGACAAGTAGGCCATCAATTACAGGAGACTGAGGTTAGGACCATCTGGCTGTTTGAAACAACACCAGGTGTTAGCAGAAGCAAATTTCCTGTGTTGCAACATAGGAGGAGAGTGGCAGGCAAGAAACAGCCCTCCGGAGCGAATCTCAGCCATGAAGGAGGCCGCTTCTCATTTCCTTTTTCAGTGCTGTCTTGTGGGGGAAAAAAAAAATAATAATCACTCGAAGAGCCTGGCACACCTGTGTCTCCTGCTCGGTGAGTCCCGGCGCCACTCGGGGGGGAGATCTCAGCCGGGGACGGGGACCCCCTTCTGCGAGGAGGGCTGAGCAGGACTGGTGCCACGCAGCCACCTCAGCCAGCTCTTGGGTTTCAGTCCCACCAACAGCCTGACCCTTGCTGATGGACCTGAGCACCAGCTCAAGTTCCTATACCAGCATCCCTGGTCCTCTTGAGGCCCTCCTGACTGCCCGACCCATGATACAATGTGTCTCCAGCCACATGCAGCCCTGCCTCAGTTTCCCTCCCCACCAGCCCAAGGAGAAGCAGCCAAGGGTGGGCTGGCTGCTGGTGGAGAGGGTCAAGAGTTGCAGAGAGATGCCCATCACCCACAGTCCTCTCAGCAGAGGAGCCTGCACTTATAGCCATTTTCAACCACACAGGGCTACTGGGCCATATTTTTAAATAGCCACTGGCTTGGTGTATGCAAAAAATATTGCTGCGTTACCCATACATGTATTGTTAAATCTGAACAAGCCCCTCACACAGTTATGCTGCTTCAAATTTCCTCATGTATGCTTGACAATGCTTTATTATTACCATTTACATTAAAAAGGGGAATAAACCATAATGCTGAAATCCACCCAACCTAAAAGCTACACTGATACAAATAAGTCAGGAAACAATCACATCTCCCACTGAAGTTGTTCTTACTGTACTAAACTATAAGTGTAGCGAAGACTTGACAGAGGCTCCGGCGAGAGGTGATTTCCAAAGCGGTTGTTCCCAGCAAACACCCCAGCTCAGCAGTGTCCCTTCGCAACAAGAAGGCAAGAGGTTAAAAATTAGGTAAATGCAATCTCAGTAACTGACAGCAGAACCTTAGATCAGTTTTTCCCCGTTTCTATTTCTATCAGTGAGAAACAGCCCTCACGGGGTTATTTTAAACTTTAATTATTATGCTTTAATTATCTGGTGACAGAGGGGGAAAAAGCCTTTGATTTGGTTATAAATGCCGAACTTAGATGAATTCCTCGATAAAACACTTCATTTAGGGAACACAGCAAAGGTTGCTAAGTGACAGCGATGCAGTTATGTATCACAGCACTTCCAAACCCCCATCGCCAAGAAGAAAACGAAATAGCTGGGGACGCCGGTGTACAGGCAGGGTGGGGAGGCTGAAGGGCTCCGGCTCATGAGCAAGCCTGTGCCTGTATATTTTTAGCTACGTATTAAATGCAGGCTGATTTTCAGAAGCTCTGAGCACTTATGACACCCACTGAATAATGGCAACGGTGAGGTGTCCAGGTCACTGCTATCCAGGTACTCTTGTGAAAGGAGATAATATGGTGTTAGCTTCTGCTGGATTTTAAAACATCGGCTATTATGCAAATCGGAAGGGCTCCCACCGTTCATTAAAATGCAGCGAGATGAATGTTGACCCAGGGATAACATTCCCAAAATGTACCGGTGACAAACATGGAAGTAGGGTTTTGGCTCATCTGAATTTCTAAAGGTTGCCTTCGAAGAGAGAGCAGCCGGTGGGGAATACAGCAGGTAATGGCAAAAACCATTCCTGAAAATAATGCTGTGATTGCAGTTCTTCATTACAAAAAATGGGAAATTCCAGATACTTGGTCAAATTAGGTACCTACCAATTTACCTGTGAAACTGATTGGTATGTATTAGTTATAACCACACGCATGGCCTTCCATAGCGGTAGGCAAACACTTATTAAATTCAAGAGGTGTAAGCATAAGTTAAATAAAACCATTGCCTATTTTCTGCAGAGGGATAATAAATTTATGTTTCTTTTTTTGTAAAATATTTTGTCGTATGTGAGTATTTCATATTTTGTGCTTAGGGATGAAAAAGTAGTATTTATTTTAATGATGGGCTGGCTATACGAGTGTATCGTAGTCCTTAACTCTTTAAAATGCTTTAAAAAGTTTTTGTGTGACAATTTGTCAGGTGTGGGCTTGTTTTTTTTTTAATCTGGAATCATTTTACATTAAAAGAAAGTCGTATTTGCAAAGCAAATGAAGCTCCAGCTTCTAAAACTAGCTAAAAATGAGACAGAGGGTTGGTTTTACTGTTAGATGAATATATAAGACCAATACGTAATGACCGAATTCTAAGATTGGGCTAGAAAGGAAATATCCATAAAATTTTATTGACTGCGTCTATCCAGGACGTTTGCTTTGGTGTTTTGGATGGATGATTTCCTATTACCTATTTTTCTCTTCTTTTGCATCCACCTCTCCCTCCTTCTTTCCTGCAGACTTGTGTTTCCGTTTCTGATTTTGCTCTCTTCCTAGGTGTTCTGTTCGTGTGTCAGTAGCTGTTTCTGTGTCAGATGGACTGTGAGACGGGGTTGCCTTGGGCCTGATCCTGCCCATATGCTCATCTGCTTCTCTGTTGTCAGGAGGGTTGGCTGCAAGAACAGCTGAGCAGGAACAAAATGATAGCTGCTGTGGCACCAAGGCTGTCTGCAAAGTCTCAATTTATTATCCTCTTGAAAACTTCCCCACCTAAATCAACCTTCAGCCTGCCCCGTCCAGCAACCACTTCTAGCTAGGAGTAACGGTGCAATGGGTTTGTGCAGAAAAGCTGTGTGGCATCACTTACAAAAATGCTGTAAGTGGCCTTTGTAAGGCCCTCACACAGGAGCCAGATGACTGGCTCCATTGACGGGGCCAGGCTCTTTTCAGTGGTGCCCAGTGACAGGACAACAGGTAACGGGCACAAACTTGAACACAGGAAGTTCCACCTAAACATGAGGAGGAACTTCTTTACTTTGAGGGTGGCAGAGCACTGGAACAGGCTGCCCAGAGAGGTGGTGGAGTCTCCTTCTCTGGAGACATTCAAAACCCGCCTGGACGCGTTCCTGAGCAACCTGCTCTAGGTGGCCCTGCTCTGGCAGGGGGGGTGGACTAGATGATCTCCAGAGGTCCCTTCCAACCCCTACCATTCTGTGATTCTGTGTGATTCTGTGATTTGCAGCTCTCGCCTGGCTTTGCACATACTTGCAACCCTGTGTAAGAACATTCAGGAGCTTGGTCCCAGCCAGCAAGAGTGTCGTGGTGAGAGAAGTAGAGCTCAGTGCAGCTTAGGCTCAGCTTGGGACTTATCTAAGCCACGGGGTGATGGGTCTGGATGAGACGTGGCCCTGCTCGGGCAACCACCACCACTGCTTTGGCTTTTCTGTGTCACAGCCCGGCGCTGGTGCTTGCTGGCCATGTAAGGTTGGAACTTTTCAATTTGAACAAGCTGGAACCATCTGCCAAATGGCTCCTCTGCTTGATCAGGTCCACCCAGGCGTGTGGTAGCTCGACTGGCAGTGGGTTGGGTTGCTCCATGGTGAAACAAGCCTGGCCAGCAGGAACACGATGCTGGCACAGCCTGAATGAGTCTGTGCCTGCAGCCAAACTACTGGTACCCCGGTAAGTACCCCAGGATACTCAAATACCCCAGGCTGAGAGTGGTGCTGGGGATGATTTTGGCGCCTTGACTGTTGAGTCAATTCCTGTGGCTTATGGGCCAGGGGATTGTTTCAGGTACAACCTTGGGTAAATGCCCAAACAGCCGCTCCAGGAGACACTGTGCAACCACAGTGCATCCTCTGCTGCCTTTTTGCCCTGGAGGACAGGATAGAAACCCTGATGTTGGGATCTGTGACACAACCTCCTTCACTTTGGCTTGGTAGGAGGAACCAAAAGAAAGCAGAGGAAGAATTAATAGCACAACTGTCTTCAATCTGACTGAGAAATGCATTCTTAAGAATAATATGTGAGAAAGGCACCACAATTTTTGCCTGCTTAAAATTTCCCATTGTCTTCTAAGGAGCAAATACTTTGGTGTATATTTTGTTTAGCTGGATTCTTTTGCTATGATGGTCTGTCTACACTGACTAAATTCTTGTGCTAATGGCTCCACGATGCTGCATTTAAAGATTATAATACATTTATAGCCCACTGATAAAAAAAAATGCTGTATAAAAGCCAGGTATTAGCTATTATTAAATAAAAATAATTTACGGTTTACCACAGTCACAATGAATGAGATTGACTCACTCATGGGCTTTTGGACATTTTTTTCTAGTTTTTGTTTTACGAGACTGTACATGAAGGATGTTAGCTCAGTTGGAGATTTTCTCTTTTACTCTATGCCAAGGTTTTCAGAAGTGACTAATGACTTTGGGTGCCTAACTGGAAACATTGTAATAACGCCTGAATTTGAGAATGGCTGAGCACCCACCATCTGAAATTTAAGTCCTTTTATGGTTGTTTAAATTCAGCTCTCAGGACTGAGATCCTCTAATTCATGAGGAACTCTTGAAAAGCTTGGAAGTTATGGAAATATATTAAAAAAATTAAGATGCAATTTCCTCCTTAAAAGCCTCCCATACCCAATTTTCCATGTCCCAACATATGTGGAATTAGAAAAAAGAAATTGGCAATTATTGAATGCAATGTGCTTTGATTTTATGATAAAGAAAACATTGTGTTCATTTGCTGACTACAGTGTGGTAACCCTGCTTTTTCGATAAATTGTAATATCCATAACCTTGTTTTTAAAGAGCGTTGTGTCAGTTTTCTTGATCTTCAGCAAAAATCAATGAAGCGGTTATGGGAATTCAGCCTTTGTTGTGCAAAGGTGGATGCAGCTCTGTTGTCTTCATATAGGGAGGAATGATGATTCACGGGATGCAGCAAGCACAAAAGGCTTGGGATAGGTGGGGATGAAAGTCCCACACAGGCTGAAAATACTCTTTATTTCATAGACTTTCTGGTGCCGTGCTGCCACAACCCACATTTATGTAGTGAACAGATACTACCTTTCACTAACATTGCCTTTGCAGATACCGAGTCAGATCTTTCTTTGATATCCACTGGTGCAAACCACCAGTAAAATTATACCATTTGACTCCAGGTGGGCTTAGTATTTCATTGCTCTCTGGGAGACGAAGCCTTCCCTTAGATAACTGGAGAGCTCTGGCTGATTATCTCATAAAAATCAGCTGTTGCATCAGGCGCAGAATAGGAGGAAGTTAGTCTCTTAAATGAATTGTAACTGGAAGCTTTTACTCTGTCTAGCCAGGCTGCTACCCACAGCTTAGATTAGATCTGATCTTTTTATGCATCCCTACAGGTTTGCTTTGATTGTCTCCCCATTTTCCAATAAACACTGTAAGAGACCACTGGGCAATTACTGAGGAAGTCTCTGGGAACTGTTCCCAGCAAGTCTGATTTGCGGCACGCAGGGTACAAGGCACTTGCCCGGGATCGCATGCTCCCAGACACATGGGGCACACGGATGGCCATTCCCAGAAGTGGATGCCAAGAAGGAAGCTAGGACTGGGCATGGGAACAGCCTTGTGACCGCAGCCAACGGCAGCGGTGGGAGACCGAGGGCTGCAGCTGGGCTGTGAGAAATGAAGCAGCGTGTTTGGTTTTGAAGTGAGAAACCCAGATGCTTGTCTAAAGCACGCTGGACATCACTCAGCACCCGGTTTTCCAGCCACAACGCCACACAGAGGTGCTGTGAATCCTTTATCTCTGCCTGATTCATCATTTCATCACCTGGATGGCCCTGAAAATTTAGCTCCAGGCAAGGACAGAAGAGCAAGTTTATCTTGGCATCTTCTACTTTCTTTTTATTAAAGGGTTGTAGCATCTATTATTTCCTCCAACTGTTTCCCCACGTCCTGCTTCTCTGAGCCTGGACCGTAATCCTACACTCATTCCTGTACTGGGTCCTTACCTTCCCTGGTAAAGGAGGGACTGAAGACAGTCTCTGTCTTCATATCACCCGACCATGTCCTCTCCCTGGCTTTGGCCAGGTGACTCACTGTCTCTGTGTAGGACACAGTGGAACCAGCAGTCCCTTGTACCTTTTATTGGAACTCTTTATTTTACTTCTTCTTCAGATGAGCCTACTCCAGTCTGCAGTATTGAAATCCAACAAGACACATGGGAATCCCCCAGCGTTCAACCCCAGCCATGGCCAGGACCTCCAAGACCTTGCTGCCCACATCCGTCTATCCTGTTGAACAGGCTCCACTCCTCTCCTCCTGGCTGTGAGGCTGCTGAGCCCCAGCTCTACTTAGGCACGAAGCCCGGCCAAGTCTGGCTGCACCATCCCTACCTGCATCACGACAGCCTCTTTTCTGCTGTCCTGCATCCTCCAAATTGCCAGTCTGACAGCCAAAGTCCTCAGCAAGACAGACACCATGGTGCCAAGGGCAGCCTAGTGCCACATGTCCCCGCATTACTCCTTCTGCTGGAGCACCTCTGCTGTGAGGACAGGCTGAGAGAGTTGGGGCTGTTCAGCCTGGAGAAGAGAAGGCTTCGGGAGACCTTATAGCCCCTTCCAGTACCTAAAGGGGGCCTACAGGAGGGATGGGGAGGGACTCTTTATCAGGGAGTGGAGCGATAGGATGAAGGGTTAACAGCTTTAAACTAAAAGAGGGTAGATTTAGATTGGATATCAGGAAGAAATTCTTTACTGTGAGGGTGGTGAGGCACTGGCACAGGTTGCCCAGGGAAGTTGTGGATACCCCATCCCTGGAGGTGTTCAAGACCAGGCTGGATGGGGCTTTGAGCAGCCTGGTCTAGTGGGAGGTGTCCCTGCCCATGGCAGGGGGGGTGGAACTAGGGGGTCTTTAAGGTCCCTTCCAACCCACATCATTCTGTGATTCTATGATTCTTCTCTTTCTCCCTTCTCAGGATGTGATGTGCTGGACAGGTTTCAGGAAAGGCAATAGAAGAGGAGCGTGGGGAAACCTTTTCGCTGCCTGGCCACCCTTCAGCTGATGGCGAGCAGCTTGTGCTCCTAGACATACCCAGCTGTCTAGACACTTCTGTTCATGGTACCTCTTGCATTGTCCTTTAGCTAAAATATGTGACTTCTGTTTTAATAAGAGCAGAATAGCATGACATGTATGTCAGATATCAAATGGCTTAGGACTTACGAATTGTGCAGGTATAAAATGGAGCAGATGATAGGTTGGTTTTTTTTTTTATGAGTATAAGAGTTTGGACAACAGCATTGCACAGGGGAGAATAAAATCCACTCTACTTGTACTCAGGCAAATGTACATTGTGCTGAGTTAGTGTCTGGACTGGGTAGAAAAGGGAGGGCAATGGACTCTACAGAGAGGGTCTGAGAGATGACACTGGAGGCGTAACCAAACCAGCAATCTGCTGCCTGGCTTGTCACCAGGGAATAAAGCTTTTCCCACTTACAGGGAAATGAGCAGGGCCCTGGAGGTGTTTCCAAAGAATGAGGCGCTGTCATCTGCACTAAGCATGGCACGATGTGACCTCTGAACCTCCAAGGCCACATCTTCTGCTCGTAAGGAAGCAGAGCCTGCCCTGGCAGCGCGGTGTCTGTAAACATCATGCTGCGACAGCCCCACTGCCAGCCCCCAGGGCAGCAAAGTCCCCAGCAGAGCCGCAGCTGAAGGGAAAATGAATGCCGCCAACCACGACACCACCCCAACCGCGTCCCCTCCTGTACCACTTTTGCTGGCAGAGTGATTTTGATCACATACCTGAGTTTTCCTCTTTCTAGCAGACACAGTTCTGGGAGCTGAATTTCTTGGTGTAGATTAAGACTCACAGAAGACATTTTCATATTTAATTGGCTACTGGTTTTACACAAATGCCTGTATCTCTCAATGCTGAGTACAGCGTTGCTTGTGTCTTTATGGCGTAGGGCCATGTTGGGACCACCCTAAGGGTTTTTCTACTATAAAATTCAGGGAAATTTCAGTCTCTCTACCTGTCCCTTCCCTGCGCCTTCGGCAGTCTCGTCCATCCGTGAGAAAAGCTGGTGAAGTGGCAGCTTGCCAAGCTGGCGACTCGGCTGGGTGTTCCTCCTCCTCCTCTCGCTGCTTTCCCCCCGCAGCCCTGCGGGATGTCACAGCTCTGGGTTTCCCCCTTTCCTGACAGGGGACCATGAGCAGGGAGCAGGACGTGTCTGTGGGCTCATGGGGACTGGGGTTTTTCACTGGTGATGCCGCAGGGGTGGGGACATAGCAATGCACAGCTCTGGGGGCAGAAATAAAGCATGGCATAGCCAAAACAGCCTAAAGGACATTCAGTGGAAAATGGTGTCCTAAAGCCTCTAATTTATCTTATAAATTTCAGTGTAAGTCATCAGATAAGCCTGTATCCATTCTGTAAGCCTAATTTTTTTTCCTACATAAAACGCACCTACAATTACAGTGTATTTTACTCTGAAATTTTCTAGGACGAAGTAATTGATATCAGATCCAGGTGGCTTAAGGAGATACCACTTCACTGTTGCCAGCACTACAAGTACCATAGCAGCAGCAAAGGCAGCAAACCTGGAGGTGGTGGACTAAATCCACCCTCCTTTGGGACAACAAATGCTCTGATGTATCTTTGCCCCTGGAAAATAGGGGAAAGCGCGGTGAAGGTAAGAAATGTACTTTGTTTTCTTTGTAATACACCCTTTTGTCCTTCTCCATCTGTCCAGCGGTGGCTGTGCTGTGCCGATGAGCAGCACAACGGTATCTGCCGGCCATCCCCCAGCAGATAGGACATTTTTGCGAGGCCTCCCCCAGCTCCATCCCGTCCCATCCCAACATCCCCCCGCTTCCAACACCCCTCTCGGGCACTCAGGCGCCTGTGCCTAATTGAGGCAGCGGCTGGTTTTAATATGAGGTCTGAAAACTGTTTTGGATTGGGTTTTATTTTTTTATTTTTTTTTTATATCCTAAATTGCTTTCAAAGGGATGGTGCATCCCTCTGCCCCCCCGGCCCAGGCGGCGGTGCTCGGGGGCGGCGGGGACAGCCTGCGCAGCCTCCAGGAGATGGTGCCCTGCTGTTAGGAAACAATGCTGCGAGCAGCAGTCATTCCCCTTCACTGGCACAATGTCACACAAAACGCTTTGTGTCTGTCAGCACATTCCTGGAAGGTCACAGTGCATGATGAATGCTCCTGTGTAGGAGCTGAGGAGGTTTGTTTTTTTTTTTTTTTCTGTTTTTTTCTTTTTTTTTTTTTGTTTTCCATGAATTGCATCACTTGGCGGCCTCTTGGCTTCATTCATTTGACTCCTGTGGTTACAAACCTTTCCCAATTGTTGTGAGCCTGCTTCCTCCACAACCCCTCTGTGGCCAAAGCAGGATATTCATGACTGACTGGCCTGGGGAAGCTGGATAACTTCCAGCTACTTTCCACAGCAGAGTTGCTCACTTCCCTCCCCCCGAGGTCTGAAATATCCTGTGGTTCTGGTTAGCTTTCTCTCCGGATGCACATCAGCTAAAGCATACGCATCATCATGTGATACCCAAGGTTGTTTCAGCCCAGCTAATTGTGACAGAGGCTTTATTTAGATGCCATGTATAAAAAGATGAGTAAAGCACTCCAATATGAACTCAGAAGGATATTTGACTTGATCCTGAATGAAAAGCTGATTTTCACTGGCATGTAACACTGGAGTTCTCCATTGAGCTTTGCACATATGTCTAAGACGTTTAAATAATTTCAATAAACTATGATGTCATCTTTGCAGCTCCGTTGCCATTTCCTATGATTTGATTCATGATTTCTTTCCCCTCTGAGTTACTAATTGCTCATGAAGCTTGTGCAATTGAATGGGGCTCTTCTATTTTTTCACACTCCCTTCCCCCCCCATTAAGAAAGCACAGACCCGCTAGTTTTAATTGGGGAAAAACACCTACAGCCAAATTCAGCGTTACTTCTCAATGGGAATTTACCAGCACCTGAGTAGCCGTAGTCACTTGGCACAATTCAGCCAGCCACACTGAAGGGTATTTTGTTGTCATGGGGAGTGTCTGGATGGGGAGGAGGGTTCAGGAAAACCCATGCCAAAGTGAAATCCAAAGAGTATTTGCAAACAGTGTTCATAGGCCTGCTCACAGGCTCGTGTGGGCACACGTCCTTCCAAAGAATGGAGATACATTCAGTGGCCAGGAGAGGTTAACAGTCTGCAGTACGCCTGCTTTTGCTTGCACAAATGCAGCAGGGCAGGCGTTCTGAGGAGGGACTGCTGTGACCCCGAGCGTACATCTGTTGAGGTCTCATTCTCTGTCCCTGAAGCCATCTGGCAACTTCTGTCCTGTTAAACTCTCTTTGCCTTCAAAACAGGGCGGCTGCAACTAACTCGGCTAATGAATAGTCCCTGGTCTAGTCCAGTCCCTGCATCGTGCGACCTCCCAAGCTGTGCCCAGGATCTGGTTGAAGGATGCTGGCTGGCCCAGGTCAGAAATGGTCCTGGCACTGCTGTAACCATTTTCCAGTTCAGATGATGAGGATCTGTGCTTGTGTCCTGGCTCTACTTAGCTTGCTGCTATGGATGTGGCTGGCCAGACTTCTGTGGGCTGTACAGGGTTCAAACGTAGGACTGGGAATCTTCATTCTGGAAAGAACAAAAACGTCCTTGGGCAGGAGAAACTGGATAGGGGGGAGAGGGGGAAGATGGCAAGTAAATTCTGTGTGAAAAAGAGAAAAGTGTCTGGACTTCAGTAAGTAACTAAATAAAGCCAGAGAGAAATAAATTCAGAGGCCAAATGAGTCCTTAGGAGTCAAAGTTTGCGAACTAGAGTAGGATATATTTTTCCAGAAAGCTGCAAGAAAGCACATGTTGCTGCCAGTTCATTGGCACATAGGGAGAAACTACTGAAACTTCAAGGATTTTTTTTCAGCAGCAACAAATAAGGCCATTTTGCCAAAGTTTTGGTGAAAACAAGCAAATTGCGAACTGCTATCCAATAATGGCTACATGTTGCAAAATGGGGGATGAAGGGAAAAGATCTGTGAAACCTGAGGACATTTCACGCTTTATACGTTTCCAGAGAATTCAGCAGATCATTCAAGTTGTCGAAGAAATGTCAGGAAGTGGAAAACCAGAGGTTTTGCACAACTTATGAGTAATTTTTTACGAAGTACTCAAGCCAGAGAAAGTAATTAAAAATTGTTTGGGTTTATTTTTATTTCGTGAAGTCCCTTGGTGTTATTATTTCCCAGGTCTGCATTTACAGGCTCCGGTTTCTGTCACTTCCCTTTGTACAGACCAAGAGCTGCTCCATATACAGGCACGCAAATAGCATCAAAACTCTTCTTTGAGCAAAGGTCATTTCAGATCAAGTGAGTTCTTTGTCAACATCACTAACAACTTGATAACAATATGTGGAAAACAGGTTTGCCAAGAGACCTAACAGGATTGAAGCACCTTTTCCTTTCCACGTCAGCATCTCTTGGTATCGCTAAAGGGAGTTGCTACGAGGACCCTTGGCCTGTGAATTGCTGTATCCCTCCATGGTGGGTTGCCCTGTGTGCCACTTGTGAAAAACCCAAGGAAGTACTGATGTCTACAGGGTTATGGATAAAGAGCTGGAGGCACTGTATGGTGTGAAGCTAGGTCTGCAGTGCGTTGCAGAGGTGCGACACAGATCCACGCAGACGTGTTATAACCAGCTAGAACAGTCCAGCTGTGGCCACACAGGCTTCAACAGAGGCTGCACATGCTCCTACAGGATGCTGGGTTTGCAGTTGGTGGCTGTGTCTGCTTTTCACGGGTTGCTAATAGCTCCCTCTGTTTTGTCTAGCTGGGGACAGGAGATCCTTAGATCTCCTTGCCACGTAGACACCATACTTCCAGCACCCTTCAGGAGAAGATGCCATATATACAAAGACCAGTAAGAAGAGCAATGATGCTATCTACACCTGTCTCCAAGGGCTTCCACAGAGATATTTGTAGAATTACCCAGTGATAAGGACTAGAGCTCATCTGACTTCACAGGAGAAGAAAGCCCCCCAAATCTCCCTTTTGTGTCTGTCCAAGAGCAAACCTCAGTGTGCCCTGATGCAACCAGAAGAGCCCGTAACAGAGAAGATAAGGAAAAGAAGCCTCCTATCATTTCCCGTGCACCGCAGCTTGAGTAGTCATGAGTCACGGTTTGCTCACAGCCCTGACTGACACGTCAAAGGAACTGGAGAAAAGTAAGTAAGGGCTCTAAGGGTCTTCTCAAGGTATTCTGACATTCATACCACACCATTTGAACCTGAAGAACAGCAAAACTGTTACCCAGTATCAGCAGAGTGACACCAATATGCACGCAGCATTGGGATGCAGGGAAGGAAGGAATTTAGCACATGCACACACATACAAGAGGAAAAAGAATTAGAACTTCTGAAGTTCTTTAAAGATGATTTGCTGTGGACCCTGAGGTTTGACCCATGCAAATAAGAACTTCCCACATATTTTGTCTTCTGCAAATGGCACTGGTGCTGAGCGCTTAGAATTATCTGAGAGACCTCAGCTCCCATAGACAGTGCAGCTGGAGTTTCCCTGGCTGTCATGATCCACAGTGGCAACAGAGCCACCTCGGAAAGACAGCATGGCTTTCTCTGCCATGGCCCGTAACTGGTGCTGGCAGAGTAGGGCAGCACCATGGCTGTGTCCTCGGCTTCCCTCCTTGTTTGTTCTTTAGGGAGGGAGATGGGAGAGGATGAACCTTCTCCAAACGTGAGATGGCTTGCACCTGGGTGGTGCAGGACTCCCGTGTTCTGGCTCCTTCGTGTGTGTGCTACAGACAAAGCCCATACTTGGTTTCAATTTTGTTCTTCTGAGGCCCCTGAGAGGGAAAGGCCAGAATACTCTGGGATACATGTGAAAACTATCAAACACGATTCTCAATTACCAGTACCGTAAATCTGGGCAAATTCAGCATTGAAGTCAACAGGGGTCTTTTTAATGGCTTCAGCTGGGCTTGGATTCTTACTCTAATTGCGTGCCTGTGCAGGGTTTGAAGACTGGGATTCATCCACCTAAATGCAGGCATTTGAAGAAGGCGTCTAAGGTAGATCAGTACCAAGAGACAGATGCAGTCAGACAGCGGGTCAGACTATCTGACTGAGCCCATCCCATGCCGTTAACTGTTAAGAGTCATTAGAGAGATTAATCTTCTAATTTGGTGCCCTGTATAGTGCCCAGATTTAGTGGGAAGAACATGTTAAAGCACCTAAGTACCCAACTGAAACAGTGGGAAAATTATTGCATAATTTTCCTGTGCAACACTTACTCAGATTAGGGTGGAAATGTGCACACGTTGCTGGGTCTGACTGAGGGGTGAAGAAAGGAGATAATAAATTAGAAAAATTAAAATGAAAATAAACTTTTATTTTTATGCTTTATCCTAATGTAGCTAGAATGTTAAGAATTTATCACCTGAGATAAAAGACTTAATCATTACTAAACCCTTTGGCAATTGTTTTAATAACATTAATCAAGATGAGCTCATTTAGTGCTAATGGGGGTGTTTTAAGTACTTTTATAGGATTTTCACTGAAATTCAGAATTAAATAATTGGGCCATTATTCTAAAGTGTTTTCGTCATCCCTCAGGGAAGTCCCAGTTTCTTGGTTTTCATCTGCTTGATTTTATTTCCTCTCAAGCATTAATTCTGATTGCCCTTGACAATTTTAGAGGACCCCTCCCAGTTATTAATTTGACCCTCTTCTGGTCAGTCTGAGGTTGGTTGCCCCGATAATCTATTTTGTCAATGCAGTCATGGACAGGAAAGATTTAAAATACCACTAAATGAGTGTGGTGATGGATGATAAGACAAGAAGGATAGTGATTGCCATCAGCTAAAGGCTCCAGTGAGTTGAGTTTTTCCCAACACCCAGACTGGATGAGCAGTTTGTTAATTAATTGCCCAATTCTGCATATAATGTTACCTTAAGCGTGCCTGGTCCTTACTAGGGACTGTAGTCTTGGCAATCTGGAATGCACTGCCAGTTGCTGAAGGTATGGAAGGAAGGCAAGATGTTATGGACTTAGGTCAGTTGCCTGAGTTTATGTTCTTAGTACCAGCTGGTATGCCAAAATGCGCCTGTAACATCCCCATAATGATGGCAGGTGTAACGCAGGACATATGGTTGACCTTTGCCTTTCTTGAAAAGCAGTTAGATGCCATGAGTGGTGCCCTGGGTATCTGAAATCACACTAAGTGTTTCGGGCAGCTGTACTGAGCCCTATGGTTGGGAATCCATTTGACATTAAGAGTCCACATGCCCATGTACACCCATCTACATGTGAACTAGGTATCTAGACTCCTGTTATAGTCAGTGGAGGTCTAACTAATGCAGTCACTGAAACCCAGCCAGTGATTTGGCTGCTTAGCCACTATCTGTCTACAGTCGGACAAGTTGAATCACCCTCCAGACTCTGGTGACTCTATTGAGCAGATCTCTGCTAATACAGAGAGAACTTGAATGCTTCAGGCTCATTTCAGCTGACTAAACTTTGATGTCTAGTGCCATGGTAGATGCTCTAGAGTCTCCCGGCTGGCCTCCAGCTCTATCTTCAGAGGAGGGAGGTCGTCTCTGCCAGCCCAACGTGGATGTCTCAGACATCCTACGACACCTAAAAAATTTATAAGGGTGCATGTGGGCACCAAAGCACTGCCTCTTGTCACAGATCACAGGATGCAATGCGTGAAGTCACTTCAATACAAATGCTAAAATTCTCTGAATCATTCATATAATGATATGTTCATTTAGATGATAGTCATATTGGAAGCTTTTATTTAATCTGGTAGGAAAGCCTGTATCAGTCATTCCTTGTTTTGATAATCACAGGAGACGTTGCCATTTCAAACTTACCCCAGTGAATTGTCAGGTCATATTCTACCAGCATGTTTGGTAATTCACATGTCTGAGCCTGAAGAATGACAGCAAAAGTTAACTGTAATACATTTAAACATGAAACAATGCATATTTTTTCATATTCAACCAACTTTATGACTGCTATTTTCAATTTTTTTCTCAGAATAACTGAAAGCTTTTAATCTCTTAGTCCATTATGGTGACTCAAAATAGTACAGACCAGTATATATGTAAGCATGAGGGGAAAAAGGGAGAAAGAATACATTTTCACTTTATATCTTGTCTGGAAAATAAGCTCAGAAAATTTCTTTGAAAAGACTATGCTCAGTGCAAAGATCTTTACTCAGATCATTGTATCAAGCACAATAAACAACCTACATTACACACAGCAGAAGTTCAACTTCATAAATCCCATTTTCCAAGGCTTCATGTGATAATGAAGATCACATTTTGTGACCAAAGTGTGTATATCTTGCAGCTTGTACATTTTGTTTGGTTTTAACTGTTGGCAAATTGCTCATCATCTCAGATAGATTTAACAATTCCTATTTTTTTTATTCACAGAAAGAAGGCAAACTATTACACTGAGCAACTAATATGGCTGAGAATAGTTATTTTCAGGATAGCTTAATCATTGGGTAGGATTGTAAAGGTGTCATATTTTTCCTATGTGGTGGCAGCATCTCTGTTTTTGTGCAATTTCTGTTCTCACAGACGGGTCTCAGCTTTCGCAGCACACATGGGACATGGCTTATGGCCATGCCAAGTAGATGATGAGTGCAGGATCCAGGTGAAAATATATGACATGTATCCTGTTTACACTTACACGATTATATTTATTCAATCCTCTATACAAGAATGATGCAACAGGCTTTCCATTTTAGGAGGTTAACCTCTGCCCACATGCGTGACGTAGGACCTTTGCTGTTATTCAGCATCCTATGGTTGCAGGCTGCAGCTGACAGACACTTCCATGTCTCTGCTACAGCTGTGTGTTACCAGTCTAACAACTTTTACTCCAGTCCTTGAAATTACTTATTCAGACCTTCCAAAGGTCTAACTCGATTTGAGCTTCAGCTAAGCCAGAACCGAGTAATGATTTCTGGATTCCAGTTACGGCAGGTAACCAATGCAAAAATGAAGCTGAAAGATTGACACCTCTCTTGTCTTTAATTCATGGCACAATTGCACGAAACAACAGTCAAAATAGCCATAAAAAAACACGTCTTGAGAGGCCAATTTTTCATGACTAAGCCTGTGGGTTAGAGCAGAGGAAAAGCAGCTTGATTAATTGTAACATTTGTTTTCATTTAATAGATTCATAGATTTAGAGGCCAAAAGGGAGCACTCTGATTATCTAGTCTGACCTCATGCAGAACAGGGGCCGTGGAGCTTCACCCGGTGATTCCTGCACAGACCGAGTGGTTTTTCCCTGGTCCGTAAGGAAACTCTCCAGCCGGCCATACGGGAGAGCATTACCTCATGCAATATCCCGGGCCGTATCCTGAGCTCATTTTACCAGCTTGTAAATCCTGAGGAGCTTCACTTGGCAGCTCAGGGTTTACATGGATGAAAGTGAAATCAGAATTTGGCTCGCCCTTCCTCACAACATGGTAGCTCGTGAGATGTTTTCTTTACTCCCCTGTATAAAAGAAGTGTAAGATACATATTTATTTGTATTTGCGGTACATTGCTTTATCATGAAATGTAATGCTTCGACTGAATCAGTGAAGTTGAGGTAACTGGCCTCTTTGCTCCAGTCATGAATTTTGGACTTGTTTATCTGACAAGGGAGGCTCTTCAATACTTTTATTGCAGTTTGTAGGTGTGTTTGACCTTCTGCTTTGTACACATCAGATTTCATCCCTAGTATCTGCACTGAATCCAGCACTTCTCATGCCATGAGTGCAAATCCTCCAGAAGACTTAATTTAAGAATCCACCATATCCTTAAGCAGCTCTTTTCAAGCACTTTTAGAAGCTACGTGCCTACCTCCAGAGAGGAAAAAAGTGAAAAGAATGACATTACAGACCGAAAATCCCCCAGTCTAGTCAAATTACATATTTATCCTTACTGTTAAAAGCAAAAGCAGCATATTTTAAACACAGCTCAATCTAATGTGACAAGAAATGAAATAATTCAAGTACAGTGACTATTCAAGGTAATATTCTGCTGCTCAGAAATAATCTGCATCTGTGCATCTAATTATAGTAAATAGCAGACAAATACTGTTAAACTATAGTCAACTGAGAGAAAAATGGGCTAGGACAGCTATGCGTGTCAATCAGGTTACTAGGTAGCTGCTAAATCTGGGTTTCTGCCAGCCAAACTTTTCAAGGCCTATATTTGGCTGAGATTGCCCGGTTTCTTTGATACGAACAATTTTTTGCACCTATGATGTGTATGTTGTGCATTATGTTGCAGTCTTTTTCAGAAGGAAAGGACATAGTGCCTTTAAGGCCTAAGTCTAAAGTGGATGTATGAAAAAGATCCATGATGCTGTTATACTAACCACACTTCCCAAGTGATACTTTCTAATATCAGAAAAATTTGTTGCCATGGTAACTGGCCTGACCTGATACAGTTCAGCTGATGCTGAGCTTCCTTTCCCTTCCCCCAAAAAAGGAACTAAATATAATCTTTCAGAAAGGCAATTCTTCTTTCGATTAGGTAACAGCAATCTCTCACGAGCTGTTGTTGATGCCATATTGGCTTATTAAGACTCTCAGTTAGAAGAAATGGAGAATTTAAAGAAAAGTGGGCTTGAAAGTGGGCTCTAATTTTAACTGAAAATTGTCCTTGTAAAACGATGTGTGCCCACCCATCTCAGGACACTATCTAATTTAGCATCTGCTGAATGGAAGTGGAGAGTTCAAACGTGCCATAAAAAATGCACGAATTCCAGTAGTGGGTGAATTCAGCATTACCTGCCCACAGATAAGGTGGACAGTGGCATGTTAAAACTTTCTTTGATCCTTAGCAACCTAGCTAATTGGCCTCATCATTAACATGCCTCTTACTTTAATCCTCTATTGGATTAAAAGGTGATCTTCTCATGATCCTGAAGGGGAGAATTTTTTGTTGAAAATTTTCTGTTCTTTGAAAGGGATGCTGAGAAGAAGGAAAAGTCAAAAAGTGACATCCCTCTGCAGCTCCATCTGCATGCTGGGACATGTTGCATTAATGGTTAAACAAGGTCTGAAATCCACAATAGGTCACAGGCTCCTAAGAAAGGACTCAGATGGCTTAGCAGTGTTCAAAGACCAAGAATGCAAATCACAAAGCCCATACTCAGCATGGACTATGCCTTCACTGGTTAAGTTTCCTAGGCATCTAGGGAAAGGCTCCAACTGTTTTGTGTGATCCAGCTTGCCTAAGGGGCAGGCCGGGGTTTCCTAAGGGCTGTAAATTGAAGAAGCTCATGTATATCATAGAATCATAGAGTCATAGAATTGTCTAAGTTGGAAGGGACCTTTCAGATCATCGAGGCTGATGGTTCGACTTGATGATCTGAAAGGTCCCTTCCAACCTAGGCAATTCTGTGATTCTATGATTCTAAGATATACATAAGCTTCTTCAGTTTACTGCTTTTAGGAAACCTGGAGATGAAGGCAGCCTGTCTTTAAAAAGTAGACCACACTTCTTCCCAGATATCTTAGTGTTTCTGTATCTCTCAGAATTTTTTTTAATGACCTCAGTTCAGGGGTGTGGGCTGTAGTCCAGGAGTGGACTTCGGGTTAAGTAGCTTGAGACCCTCCTTGTCAGCCCCTTCAGAATAAGGCGGCATTGCCAAATGTAAATCAGCGTGGATATTGGTCCCTTTTCCCTTACTCCTCCAGTAATAAGTCATCTTTCCTATACCAACATCCTCCTCCTGGCTGAATGCTTTCACCACCATGCTCCAGACTTAGACTTCCTCTTGCTTTTTTTTTCTTTTGGGCCCGGGGCTTTTGGAGGTCTTCTGCGCTTATGGTTCAAATTTTGTTTTTACTTTCTGATGGGATTTCAAGCTGTGAATTTTGGTCTTGCACAGGGGCCTGTGCTTTGGAGACAGACATATTGGCATTTACTGGCATGCCTTTTCGACAACAGCTCATCCAGTGTGTGGACCCCCACGTCTGGACAGGGAAACAAGGAGACGAATGCAAAATAGTGAGCTCAAAGAGACATGGCAAGTGTCCGCATGTCTCTTTGTGGGATATGGGGTATACTAAAGGCAGGAGAAGCAACTAACTTGCTCTGCGTTCTTGGCATGTCATCTCATCTTTCTAAAGTCTCCTTTCACCAACAACGAGAGGAGACTCATTTAGAGCTGCTCAGAATATTTCAACTGAAAGAGTGCCTGACTAGAAAATCAGGTTCTTAGCTAGTTGACCAAAGAATTGATGAACTTCTGCATTGCTCTAAATTTTCACCCTTTTGGTTGAAAAACTTATAAAGTAGAATTTTTTTGACTTTCAGCCATGTTTAGCTTACAACATCTTTGCTTTGCTAGGTCTTTTTTCAGGAAAAGATGATTCTGAGCATCAATATGTATATAAGACATTTCAGAAACTAGCAATGAAAGATGATCTTGAAGTGCAACAAGCAGTGCTGTTATAACTGGGGACACCAGCAAGGCAAGATTTGCAGGGAGAGTAACGTCTCAGTATACCAACTTACATAATTGCGGAAAAAAAAAATGGGCATGCAAACCTTTCCTCAGACCTCAGTAACTTGACTTAAATAAAGGCCCTTGCTAGTAGTAAAGGACAAAGAAGTATGTCTTCAACTTCTCCAGAATTGCTCTCCAGAGTCTGTAATTGCTCTCTTTCACACACACATAGATACACAAACAAGTTTAAAAACCGCTTATCTTCCATGGGTCTGCATCTGCCAAATACTGTGTTCTCTGAAAGGTTACAAAGAAACATGGGATTCCTCTTACCTCAACAAACTAACTGACTTTGACAGCTAAGTTTCACCTTAAATATCTTTAGAACTTCCTTTATATAGAAGTGTGAGTCATTCTGACAGGCTTAATTTGTACTGAAAAATGAATGTGTTAAACTTATTAGCCATTCAGGTTAGAAAGACTGTAAACAGTAGATTGATGACATTTGCACTTCGTGTACTATACACTATGTGCCTACAAAGTGAAAATATAAGAGTTGGTGAAAGGCATGCTGAAGATTTCATAGAAATTGTATCCTAATCCTTTTCTGCTCTTGACTTGATGTTTCCGTGTTATTTCATTTTCTATCATGAGCAGAATATGTATGAAAAGATGGCCCTTTTTTAACTGCTTCATATTTATTGCAATGTATGCATATTTCCAACAGAACTAAACAACTAAGAATAAATACAGCAGTTTGCTGGTGTTAATAAAATATTGTATGACAGACCAAAAAATCTGTTTGAATTTGAAGACCCATCAATTGATAGTTAAGGAGATGTTGAATTTCAAACCTTTGTTTAGCAGCCTGGAGGATATCTAGGTCTGAACTCCTCTGGCTTGGTTTCTGTGCTAAAAGCATGCCTGACTTGTAAATAAGAGAGTGGAAGGGAGGGGGTAGTCACAAAGTCAAGTGTGATCTAGTTGGGAAATCTCTCAATCTCTCTTTCTTCTCCATGGTAAGAAAAGCTTTCCAGAAGGTGATTCAGAGGTGAAGCCTGACTCAGATGCTCATAAACCGCCTTTGGTATTGTCAGATGAGCTCAGGATGTGAGCTGACAGCTGAGCCCAGTCTGCACACGCCTTTGTGTTGACCTGTTTAGGGAGAGCCAGCAGGTTCTCCAGGCAGGGAAACTCAGGCAGGAGAGTTCATGAGCTTTGCCCAAGCTCTGAACCTAATGTCCGTATGGTTGCATCAGGCACTTGGGTCTCAAGCATTGCTATGAAAGGTGATACAGATCTCATCTCAAAGTATGTAAATAAGCTTTTTGCTTCGAGTCATCTTCTAGATGAATGCTTTTCCCGTTGTAGGAACACATAAAACTGGCAAGTTAAATTAGGATGAATTAAATGAGTTAAATTAGGATGTCCCCTTCATAATCAGTGGACAAAATCATACAGTCTGAGAAGGCTCACTTGCTTACTGTGCTATGATCTTCAGTCTATAAACTGTCTGGACTGTGGATCAAAACGAGCCCTTGTCTCAGTAGGTCAGGCACATGGTGGGAGCCACCAGCTCAAGTTGAGGCTGATCTTGTTGATATAGTACTTTCCCTGTCTCCAATTCAACAGCAACTACTGGTTCAAGAAGCTTCAAGAAGCCTAGCCATATCATGTAGGGCACAATATTTCAATGGTCTTCATATTTATTTTATGGAGAATTTTCTATAGCCAAATACTTGATGAATCAACGGTAGTATGGGGAGACTAAATTAGGGTATGGTCTCTAAATTAGAGACATTTTAAGGATTTGCTTAGAAATCATAACCTTTGTAGTCTTTGTAGCTCATAACCTTTGAGTCTTTGTAGCTCATCAAATCCAGTGAGTACATCTGAGTTAAGAAGGAAATGTCTGCTGAGGTTACTTTCTCTTGATATCCAGACCCTCTGCATCTCTCTGGAGTGCACCATGAGAAGATAATGAGAATGTAGAATCCCTGTCAAATAATAACCCACAAAACCAAAAGAGGATTAAAGTTGTATGCAAGTGAACACTCATCCGATCTGAATGTGCCAGTTCTATGAACCCTCACATGACTGACAGCTTTGGTGTAATGTACTCTGCAGAGAACTTTGTTTTTCTTCCTTTGCAGAGAACTTTTCTGCTGGGAATCTGTTGCATTGTTATCTTCCACAGCAAATGATTGCAGCCAAATGCAATGGATAATGAAAACGTGACTCATCTGGGGCATTTTAACCAGCATGTTTGTGTGTATGCTCTATCCTATTTTGAACACTTGTAGTATCAGAACTGTTCCATGGACCATGTATCACATTTGCCACCAGGCCAGACTGCAGGTCTCCAAAGTCCTCAAGGATTAGGACTCCTGTAAAAGAACATGTCAGAAAAAGATGCAATTGTATATTCAGAACGAGTACAGGCAGATCAAGTACATAGAGAAGTACAAATTAAACTAGTTTTTTTGGATATCTCTTTGTTTGGATATGACTATCTTTTTAGATAGAACTATAGTAAATTGATAGTTTTAGATTTTTTACTACAGTCAATAAGAAAAGATAAAACCAAGTGAATCTCTGTGCTCTTGTTGCCTTGGGATTATAAAGACGATTCTATGTGCTGCAGTCTAAGCTATGTTGTACCAGAAAACAAAATAAAACAAAACCCCCCACCCAATATCTAACAACTCTTAAAAGAACATTTCTAGGGTTGCAGATGCAAAGATCTAAAAATTAACAAAATACCAGAATTAATGTTGTCTGTGTTTTTTCATTCACTTTCTTAGGTTACAGTCTTGAATTAAAAAGACACATATTTTTTCCACTCTGCCAGGGGGATGAATCAGAATTGCGCTGCGAAGGCATCTGTTGTCTGTTAAGTCCCCTGACTCATTTGTTGCAGAAATTGGAAGATGTGAAATGAATGAGGCGGGGGACAGCGGGTTGTCTGGTGGCTGAGATAGATGAATGTCACTCAGCAGAACTGGATTTCATCCCTGTCTCTGACACAAAAATCATATGAGGAACTGTGCAAATCATTTAAACCAGGGTTGTTATTTCCAGAACAAGTGGAAATTGCACTCCGATCTTCCCGTTGCTCAGATATGGATTTCAGTTCCTTCATGGATCTCCCTGTTACAAGCAAACGTTTTCTGGCCCTCCTGTTTTGTCCTTGCTCTGGTGAGCATACTAGGCACCTGAGTCCTCTCATCCAGGAAGGAGTGTGTCAGGACCTTGGCAATTTGCTTACAGGCTCTGTGGCGTCTCCATTGGTCTTGGGTCCTGAAAATAACTCAGGACAGGGCAGAAGTGTCCTAGGAGAGGTGGGGATACAGACCGTGCACTACAACCAATGGAGGACCATCTAGCTCACTCATCTTGTGATGTTTTCCTCAGTTTTGAGAACTAAATAATATCAGATTTTGTTCACATTGAACAGCTTGGAGCTGACCTCCTCTTCCCAGCAATTCCCTTGTGCTGTCCCACAGAGATACCTCATTGCTCATCAGCAGTACTGCAGATGGCAGTTTGGCTGCTTGATGTAGCGGGGATGCTGCAGATTTTGCACATCTACATTAGCAGGGCATGGGACATATAGACAGGGAAAGGACTGAGCTGAAAGATTTTGGGCTTAGTTTGCAGCTCTGAGGAGGGCAGCATTTTAGCTTTTCTGCTGAACTCTTGGGCTGCCTGTTCTTGTTCCAGTCCCGTTCCAGTCCCATGCCTCACTCTTCACTAACCACCACAGAAATCTCAGAAAGTCCAGATTGCCCCATTAAGGGATTCTTATCCTAATCTTGCGCTTTCCCTTTTCCAAAACTCCTTTTCCCTCACAAAACCTTCAGGAAGTCTTGGTCAGCCCTCAAACTTCTCCTTGTCAGCGTTATTCCTCTGCACTAACACTCTATCTCTACCCATGGGGTCCTTGGCCCATCCCTTGTGTGCTCCGGAGCACAGTTTCTTTGCAGCACCCAGTCCCTCAGCATGGCCATGACCGCTGCTTGGACCTGTGGCACACCTTGCTGCTCCCAGGCTCTACCCCCTATTCCTCTTCCAGGTTTCCCAGTTTGCTGGATCCTTCCTCTGTTTTAGTCCCAGTTTCTATTCTTTGACAACACCTAGAGCTAGTCTTCTCCTTCAGAAAAATCCACCTATTCCTTTTCCTTGCCATCTTTGATCTACCTCTTGTCCTTGTCCAAGAGGAGGCAGGCAGCTCCCTTCTCCGCGATGCTCAGTTTCAGCAGCGGGTGGACTGAGTGCAAGAAGGACCAGATCCCTGGAGCCACATCCAACATCCAGGACTTCTCCAGCTCAGTGCACGTGGGGACAGCCATTAGAGAGGAAAAACTGATTTCATTCCTATAACCCTATGCTGCAGAATACTTTTTTAAACTTTCTTTTTCCTGTGGCTGTGAGGCACGTATGGTTCAGCCACATACAGAGTTTGTAAGGAGCTGGGACGCGCTCAGTGAAGACAGACTGCCTGGGGATTTCAGCTATTAAGCTCTGGCAAGTCTTTATGAAGTATGTGTAAACTACTACTTGTCAAAGACTTGTACATTTTTAGGATGTGGATGTATTTCACAGGGAATAAAAATGAATAAATAAGGTTTATCCTTAACAAAACCCCCGCTCTTCCTCCACACAGGGTTCCTGCAAAACACAAAGTTCCAAAGCTTTGCAATTACATTTTTTTAAACATTGTTTAGCAGTTGTTTTTCTTTTTTCTCCTGCTTTTTTGATTTTGAAAAGATCTTAGCAATTTTTTAAAAATAAGGTAGCATGAGAGATGACAAGTGTGAAATCTCAGAAAATTTCTCCAAGCTGCAAATGAAAACATGGTTATACAATAAGAAACTTCAGGCAGCCTTATCTGGGATGAAAGGATAGACACCAAGTTGAAGCACAAAATGGACCTGCTATATATGTCCGTATCCACATGTTATTGAGCCAAAAATTTTCTTAGAAGTCAATTAGATTCTCTCTAGTCCTTTTACTCCAGTACCCCAACTATGATGACAGAGGCACATAGATAAAAGCAAATGCCTTTCCCCATCCTTCAGTGTCTTTTTTAGGAGTCAGACCCAGATTTCCTTCTTCACTGAGGAGCAAACCACCTTAAAAGGAATGGAAAAAGCAAATATATGGGATCCTGCTGGATTCGCCATGCTGCAGCAGTGGTTTGGAGCCTCTCAATGGCAGCGCCTGGCCTTGTGCATCCTTGTGGAGGAGTGGGGCTGCCTCTCGGGCACGTGCAGCTGAGTGCCGGGAAGCCA
Organism: Dromas ardeola; assembly: GCA_013398915.1. Taxonomy (NCBI): domain Eukaryota; kingdom Metazoa; phylum Chordata; class Aves; order Charadriiformes; family Dromadidae; genus Dromas; species Dromas ardeola. The sequence goes on along the minus strand of VYZM01004267.1, from coordinate 294,785 downwards.
CAAACGGGGCCGTTTGCATCTGTCTGGCCATGAAGCTCGTCTGAGTGGAGGAGGAGAGGGAGATCTCATAGCTGTTATGGAAACTTAATTTTAATTTTTTCCATATGAATCTTGGGAAAACGAACCATTGGAGAAGTTTATCATAATTCTAGTCTAGATAAACAGCTCAATAAAGAATGGAAAATATGTATTTTGTCAGAAGGCACCGCGAAAAAATGTTCACATATGGCAATGATTTCCTCAGTATTCAATAAAGGATTGGCTCAGGAGTCTTCTCCTGTAGATACAGATCAGATTTATCACTGCGGTAATGTCACCTGACTTGTACGATGTTTAAGCTGTGAGTCAGCAGAGCAGAGAGAGACGTAGTTCTCCAGCATGTACAGTATTTATCCTGTCCTTTTCCACTTGCTGGCGCTGATTTTGTTTTTAACATTATTGAGGAGTGATTCTTCATAGTTAAGGTTACAAATGAGTTTGTCTTAGAAGTTTGTTTTGGCTTCTCCCTACGACCTACCCTGCCACTCCGCTGCAGCAGGACCTCGGAGCCAGTAATCTAAGCCAAGAACAAGATAATGTGCCTTTTCAAAATGTGAAGCGAGTGAAAGGTTTGCTGGATTATGACTCTCAGAAAATGAAAGCACTCCCACACCAGAGAAAGAAGTCCTCTCTGTTTTGTTGCTTTGTCTGCTTTCTTCAAGAAATTAGGAGAGAAATGTTTTACTTCTATGATGTGGGACACTCTAGATGTTTCCCCATCATCCTGGAAAGAGAGCTCCTGTTTTACTCATCACAATTTAAGGACAGACAGTGGTTAGAATAAGAAAAAAAACAATAAAGGATATGTATGTCAGCGTTAACTCTTTGTAATCATCTGAACAGCCTGTGGATTTGAGCACTTAACGTGTGTGGGGAAGTCATGTAGATTTAGATTCATAATTTTTAAGTTTTAAGTGAAGACGATGAGCCTAAATAAAAAACATGTGACCCAGCTTAGTAAGAACTCTCAGCCTGAGGCCACTGAAGTTGCAGACCCCTCTGTTCAGCCAGTGTGGCCCTGTGTGCGTTGTGCAGCTCTGTGCCCAGCACATCCCCGCTTGGAGCAGCCAGGAGTGGGCAGGGGGATGTGGGCAGAGCAGCACCCACACCCTGTGGGGCCCGCTGCTGCTGGTCCGGGACTCCTAATGCCCTGTCAGCACCCTGAAACATACTCATGACAGGACCATTATGCCCTTTCCACTAAACTGCACTGTCAGGGGTGAGGATGGCACCCCATCTTTCTTCCCACATGGAGAGCAAAAGCTGCTTCTCTCTGAGCCCTTGAGGTGCCTTAGTGCTGTGGAAGGTCTGGAGTTTAAAAGAGTTTAAATATCTCTCTCTCTGACTTTTTCCTTTTTTTTTATTTTTTTATTTTTTTGCATTTGATTTCACCTAGCACTGCCTCTAACAGGCAGCTTGGGAGGGCAATTCTTTTGTGATGTACCAGTTTTTATATGAAAACATGGTAGGAATTGTGGGAGCTTAATGCAAGGACACAAATTCCATCCTGTGTGTCATGTACATAAAAACTGGGTGTTGTGGTACATGACACATAGGTAGTATTTTCCTGGATTTCTCTCCCCAAACAACAATGCAGAGCATTCAAATTAAGTTAAATGTTTAAATACTTTTGGTTTAGCTTAGTATATTATTATTACTAGCTGCAGCAACCCCAGTCTAGGCTTGCAAACAGTAGGGTTCTCATATCCGAGGGTTGCTCCATCATCACAACCCTCGCATACAGCCACAACACTTGCTCTGTTAGTCCAATGTAACTGGGACCTGTCCCACTTACCAGGCGTGCAGTTCACAGACAGCTTGTGCATAAATTCATGGGGAAGTAGGGCTGAAAGGATCTCAGGAAATCATATATTCCAGCCCCCCCAGCCCTAGATCACTGATGTCTGTTTGACTCTTGTGAGTTACTAGAGTAGCCTGTTCCTAAAAATGCCTCACAGCATTCCAAGGCAGTCTATTACACCAGGCTCACCGTTTCTTTCTTGCTTCTTCTTTGCGCTGTCATTTAAGCTCATTATACTTTTTTCTTTTCTGCCTCTAGACACAGAGAAAAAAATACTCCTTTTCGCTTTGCAACTACTTTTCTGTGTCTGACCGCTATTGTTCTGAGGCTACTCACCCTCCTTTCCAGTCTATACAACTCCTTTTCTTTCATTCTTTCCTGGTAAGCCATGTAGGCTAGGTCTGACGCATCCAGTCTGCTGAAGGTAACACATCTGAAGTAGGTCTGATGGAAGCTTTGGAAGCTAGTCAAAAAGAAAATAACATGGCAACACCATTGCAATGGGACCAGCTGGACACTACTCAGCCAGAAAGCAAGTTCGGTTGACTACTTTAAATTTAACAGATTAATTGATTTCAAATGAGGCAGCACTACAGTTTTTTAGCCCAGAAAATCCCACAGTAGGAGGGTTCCCCTTGCAGATGTGGGAAGTAGATACTAACAGCAACATTACAGCTGAAACCAGTATAGCCAAAACCATATCATAAGACAGGCCATTTGAAGATGTGACTGGCTTAAAATAGTGAGCTTTAGAAATGAGGAAGCATTATTAACTATTTTTACATGCCTTTGGTTTACGAGCTTGCAGGGGTAACATATTATAACATTTCCAAGTTTTCTCCTGGAGGCCTCTGTGAAAGAGATTGAAAACTGAGATGCTTGGCTAATCACTTGGCTCTAGAAATGGAGGCTTTGGGAGAACACCAAATGTTGTAATTACATTACTAGAATAGGTGTCATAACATTTTGTTTCTTTCTGTGTGGAAAATGAAAGAACCGCACTTGTTGACGAATTCTTGGATAGGAAAAAGGTGATTCACACAGGAGCCCATACAGGCCTTTCTCGAACATCAAGCTTGATTCATCCCTACTCATCACTGTGAGACATTTCAGATTGTTGTGACAATTTTTTGACATGAAGAGAATTCAGATAGAGTCACATTGCAACTCCCTATGCCATACACAGGAGGCCCAGCAGCACCTTAAAGATTCGCCCGGACATCAGGTCAGCAGAATCCAAGCTTAGTTGACACATCAGACGGAAATCAATCGTCTGAGGTATGTTCAGACTTATCATTAATTTTTACTAAGTTCACTGTGAGATGTGGGAACCATCAGTAGTTAATATGCAAAATATCAGATAACCCTTGGGGAGAATTTGTGGACACGTACACTGACATATCAGATTGCTGCAGCACTAACTTTAAAAGTTGTTTTGCTTTCTATTGATTAGAATCTGGAGGAGGGAGAAATATTTAAACTCAAGACAGAGCTACAATTATGTGTGATGGATCTCAAAGTAGATCAAATATTTACTTAATACATGATCATTTCAATGAATTAGACATTGGACTTACAATTGCAATCAAAATGTTTTTTCCCTAAGACTTTAGCTGTTCTAATGATCCTTTAAGTGTAAAGAAAAGCCTGCTACTTGATTGAAACATGTCCAAAAGGCATCACAGCTGACAGGAGCTTGAATTGGTCTTCTGCATTCATTTCTGATAGCAGAGGCAACATAATCTGACAGCAGATGTTAAGCAGGCAACGTTTCTCTTTTGCTCCTGAGAGCAGCTGACAAGGATCTGTAGCCTAACTTCAAACAAACAAACAAACAAACAAACAAACAAAACCACCACCAACAAAGTTGTCCAATTAAAATTGGATTACTTTTTTGGACCGAAACACCTTTTAAAGAACAGCAGGGGCAATTAACAGGTCCTAATTATCTGTAGAATGAGTACTTAATGTATTTTGTATTGCTTGCCTGATTTTAATGTTTCTGAGCTCTCTGTTCCAATATTCTTGCTTGACCGTTCTGTTTAACTGTGGCAGACTGATCTACATTTCCTGAAAATAAGGAACCCTGACAATGTTTTTGCCTTTTAGGCAGGAATATATGATCCTTATTTGCCTCAAAAGCCTCCTGAACTGCTCTTTGAGCTTGAGTACAAATCTCTTATTTATCTCTCAATTGTACAATGATTTCTTATTTATCCTCTGTAAAATGTGCCAGCTTCTAAAGGCGGGATTAAAGCCTTTTACCCCAATACTGGTTTACCCCAATAATCAGAGAAGCCTGTGTCCTGACAGTTAGGGCTTGTGAGGGCGGTGAGGCACTGGAACAGGTTGCCCAGGGAAGCTGTGGATGCCCCATCCCTGGAAGTGTTCAAGGCCAGGCTGGATGGGGCTGTGAGCAGCCTGGTCTAGTGGGAGGTGTCCCTGCCCATGGCAGGGGGGTTGGAACTAGATAGTCTTTAAGGTTCCTTCCAACCCAAATCATTCTATGATTCTATGATTCTATAATTTACCTTCATCTTAAGATCTCTAAGTGTCTACACCGAGGTGTCTACTTGTGCTGGAAGAATCTAAACTCCAATGATAGTCAATGGAAAGACTGCAGCTAGAGTAGCCTAAAGAGGAATTTAGATGACCAGCATCTACAGGGTGCATTGAATCACTCCACTGGATGTATTAAGTAACTCTCTGGTGACTGCAAAGGGCGCTTTGACACCTCCAGCAGACATCTACCTTTATTTAGGTGTCCTATCCTTGAGTAGAATCCCACCTGGAAGGTTCCAGTCTGTCTTTCAATTGAAGACACCCACTGCCACCAGGGATGCTCTAGGATATGCACGACATCCATATGGGTTTAGTAGATATGATGCAGGCCCTAGGAGGCTCCATCTTTCTGGAGCAGCAGCAGAGGAGGGGACCAAGTAAATAGCAATACATGCCCATGTTTAGGCAAATGAACTAAATGAACTGAACATGGAGCACGGGATTTATTTGCCAAGGTGTAGGTGCTTACTGTTTTTTGAGACACCCCTTGCCATTCCAGGAATCTTCTAGGATCACAGATGCAATGAAGGACTTTTGGGAGCCCTGCATCATTCTGGAATGGCAGCTATGACTTTAAGATACTCTCAAACTCTTAAAGTGTCACCAGGTGCCTATGTTCAGGCAACTGAGTCCTAGTTTGAGAGTTGAATTAGGCAGCTGAGTCCCAGGGTGATATCCACATGCAGAAGAGAGATCTGTAACCACGTTTCCCAGGTCCCAGACCAGAACATAGAACCACAGCCATAGGAAGAAGGCTTTAATGCACATCCTTCTCAGCATGTCCTACAGAAATGTTTGTGGAGGCTCCCATCAAGAGACAGATTTTGTAGTGCCTTTTCTGAAACACGACCTCTCTTCATCAGCTGTGTAGAGCACAGAGGAATCTGAACACTGGGCCCTTCCAAGCTGAGAGTTAAGAAAAATGAGGCATTTATTTGTTTATTTATTTATTGATGTATTGCTTTGGATGTAGCTTGATCTTTCTGGTGTCCCAAGCACTAGCACAGAATCTGCTGGAAGATCCCACATAGGAAATTACTTTCAGGCCCATGTGCAGAGAAGCCCACCGTTAATTATTACAAATTGGAACAAACATAGTCTGTGAGCCATGGTAAGCTTGCATATGAAACAGAAAATACCTCTAGGAACAGAAGAGGGATCAAAACCAGTTTTTGAGTCCATATTAGCATTAACACTGATTTAATTTATGGTAGATTGTACTTCTCACTTTGGTTAATGTTTCATTATTAGAAAGACCTGTTTGTGGGACCGTGGGTATCTTTTGATAGCTGCAGAGTATTAATTAGCAATTAGTTCATTAGTCAAGAACAGATTCAGCAACAATAGCTACAGAATTTTTTCTTATATTTTCTCGACTGTGAGCACATAAGCAGAGCCTTTGCCTCTGTACCTGTGACACTGTTCCTTAATTCTTAGGCTTTGTTCAACACTTTCAGAATATGAGTTTTCTCTTGCAGCTAAAATGAATCTTTTCCTCACCTAAAAATATTTGAAAGAATGCAATTGTTTTTTGATTGTCATTGCAACCAAACATTTTTATTTAGGAAAGATCAAACATTATAAATGATCCAAAAGAGATTTCTCCTAACTTTAAATTAAAAAAACAACTGGTATATATTTTGAAATCTTGAAATAATTTACACTCTTCCTCCAGGTCCTAGAGGAAAAAAATATCAAGTTTTGTCCTAGCTCTCCCTGCACCTTTTCAAGATGTCTGCACTTCCTCTTCCCTTCACCTGCAATAAATGAGTACCCGAGTTGAGCAGCACTGAACCAGGGCCAGGGTCCTTAATGACACTGGCCTTGCTAGAAATCTCCTTCCTTTGTGCATTGGATGCAATAATGACAGAGCACAGAGTAGCCAGGGGGAGCACACGCTGCAGTTTGCAAAAGCCTTCAGTTATGGGTTTGTGCTTCTGTCCTTTGTGACGCCTGTAGGCACATCCCCTTACGAGTTCCCGCAGGAACTCTGGACCATTACTTTTTCTCTTAGCTGAGCCTGTGCCTTAGAGCCACAATTTACAGTCCGTAATGCCTGCACTTTGGTAATGGAATGACCCAGACATGTTAAATATTATTATATTACTGCAGAGTACATGACCATATGAACGAACTCAAAAAACACCCTCTTCATTTTACAGTGACAGATCATGCATTTTTGGTGATTTCTGCATCCTAAAATCATCTGTATAAAAATTTTTCTGGCCACGGTGATCATTAGCCATACAGTGGCATTAAAATGCCTTGCTTCATTACTCTACTAAATACCTTTATGTAATTCCACTCACA